>WOGN01006296.1:0-12540 GCA_015342105.1 Leptinotarsa texana | reverse complement strand
GTTTGTGTCTGAAAGTTACTTCTTTGTATGATCTACACATCCATATATAGATTTACTTCCTTTCTTTCTTTGAAAGATTCCCTCATCCTTCTTTTTTGTATCGAGATGGAGTAGTAGAAAGCCAAAAACTTTCTTTCCCAAAAATTAGTCACTCCTAAAAAATATAACCCCTTCAATTCACTTAGAACTGTACTTACATGACTCGAGGACGAGGTCCCAATCTCCCTTACCCCCAAGTATCATCACTAGCTCTATGCTTGCTGTGTTCAGCGCTCAGTACGGTTCAACCCGTAGTATTTCCTTCAAGTCAATAAACATCAATGTTCTGTACTGGTCTAAATCTGGAATTCCAATCTTTCCCGTTTCATTTCCATATTCATCCGACGATCCGTCGCTTAGTTACCAATACCGACGTAATTCGTATCCAGTAGCTGTCCCTATATCATCCGATCCGTCAGTCCGTGTGTTATAATTACCAGTTCGGCTTTGATATATGGTCTATTGAACGAGACTACCGGATTCCTTTATTGGTAGTTTACACTACTCGGTTTATGCGTCTATGAAGCTATTATATCTTGATAGTTTATTATTCTTATAATTTCCATTCCGATCGAATGGCTAGTTTGATTTAGTGGTTTGCTCAGTAGTAATTACTCCGTACCGTCGGAATATTTCCATTGAGATTTATCGCTACTGTAGAGATTAGATCTGGAATCTGTCGCTCTGTAACTTCAGATGAGCCATGAGGTCAATGTTTCAGTAGGAGAACTTAGATCATGTAGAACACGCAAAAAAGAATTTTTTTCATTATTTTCTTCTTTGGTAATCGAATTACCTCAAGGTACTCAACTGGAGCCCATGACATACTTGATTTACTTTATTTTATATGGTGGCACTGTAAAAAAAAAGTGCAGCGTTCTCTAACATCAACGCTTGTATTAGTATTAACAGTCATATGTGTCCAAAAAATTAAGAATGTCACCAGAAAAAGCCAATATAAAGTTACAGATTTGTTATAATATCATCTTCAGTATGAATCTCTTTCAAAGCTTAAATTTTCTTCATTCTGAAATTATAAATATTATTTCATTAGTTTGTTACTTCAAAATTCTAGTATCTTTTCCTACTCGTTTCTTGATCTAGAGCAAGAGAGCGGTACCTGTGTCCAGTTGGAAGGACTAGCTCTTGATTTGAAGAGGCAAGGACGCAGGTCATATCCGTATTTATTATGGAAATCTCTTATTCGGACACCATCTACAGAAATTTCCAGAAATACTGTAACTCTTTTCAACACTTATCACTGCAGACCAACTTTAATTAGACACTGATGATCCACTGGTCGCAAAAACCTGATATGGTTATTGAATGAGATTAAATTGGTACTTTACATTAGGTACGTATTCGGTTTGAGTGACAATGTATTATTCTTATAAATTACACTTCGATCAAATGGTACTTAATTTTGATTCAGGATTAAGCAGAGTAGTTATTATTCTGTACCGTCGGATTATTTTCATTGAGCTTTATCGATACCGGAATCTAATTGGTCAATGTTTCAGATTCAATTCATACTTATATTCAGAAAAAATCCCTCTATTACTTCGCTGAAGCTCTATGTTATTTTGAATTCACATCACTCGATACAGTGGCAATACCTAGTCCTTACTAACGAAAAGAACCCTATTATAATTGATATGAATTTTCTACAGTTATAGATTCAACTCTACATATTCATACGTATGTAACATCTCAATATCACTTTTCGTAAACTAAAATTTTAATAACGAACATTAGTTCATTATTAGTATATGAAAAAGTAGAACATAGTTTGGTACACGTTCTGCTATTTTTAAGACTTGAAATAAATGTGAAAACTGGAATTAAAATGTTTCTGGTATAATGGAATGAAAATACATTTTTTTAGATGCGTAGGCTAATAGGGTCATACCTTTCTTGAATGAGAATGAAAGTAATTATATCAGTAGAACTCAATTTTGCGGAGCTATCAAAACAATAGCTAATACATCAATAATAAAAATAATTTGAAAAATGTTGGAAAAGTATATAAGAAACATGTCATCAACTAAAAAGTCCAATAAAATTGTCTTTTCTCCATTCGTATATACCTACTTATGGGTGAAAGTTATGAATACTGAAGAAAATATTTAAAAAGATAGACATTCGTTCACTTTTTACATGGTAAAAGTAACCTGGAAATTGCTCTCATGAATTTCATAACCAAAAAAATATTTTTTGTCTGTAGATTTATGTATTCGAAAAGATTTGAATGTGTTGTAAGAAATTTCACAAAATGAGTTAGTAATTAAATTGAAACTGTTGTATTTTTAGGGATAATTAATTTTTGCAAAAAAAAAATTTTTTGCTTCCTACTACTCCATCTTGACATATACATTTTTTTTCTTATAATATTATCCAGATTAATATTTGAGAGCCCCAAAGCAAATGTCTTACGGCAAAACATCGATGTCTACCAATGAGGATGACACTGTTCCATGTAAGTGAAATTTTTTCCTTTCATTCAGTATATTGTGTAGAAATCGTGTGAATAATATCTGATTTAATTCCATAATCAATGTTTGGAATACAAACTGAGAAGAAAAAAGTGGTTTTTGTATAATTCAGTGTTCATATAAAAGTATCTGTTAGCAAGGAATTTTTCTTTCGTGTAATTCAATGTTTTTATGAAACTATCTGTTTCAGGGGGGCTTTCTCTTTCACTTTGTGTTTGAGAGTTACTTCTTTGCATGATCTACACATCTATGTGTAGAGTCAGTTCTTTCAAAATTGATTGCTCCTTTCCTTTCTTTGGAAGATTCCCACATTTTTTTGTATCAAGATGGAGTAATAGAAAGCCAAAAACTTTCTTACCCAAGAGTTCGTGTGATGAACTGTTATTTTATTGAAAAAGGATGCCAATTTAAAGCTTTTGCTGGCCACGTAGCTTTATTAAAAATGATCTGTGAAGAATTATGGAAGAACGATACAGAAAAGAAAATGTTTGGATTGACTCCATCAAGAGATGATGATGGTCATGGAAGTCAAACAAGCAGATGATGAAATAGAAATAATGTAGGATTTGAAAATTTCTTTGATTTGAAAAGAAGACCAACAGTAGAAACCAAAATAGTAATATAAAAATCAAGGGATTGCGGGATGCTGAAATGCAATAATGAAAAACAAAAATGGATCAGAAAAAACAAATTGCCAATTTTTAAGATTTTCAATAAGTAGTATCATAAATGCATAGTGTTAAATATTGTTATCAAAAAACCAATTGAAAAAAATTAGTAAGACTGTAGGAAAGAAAACTACTAATAGCAATCAATCTACGGCAGAATAAACATGAAATGTTTCTCTGATAAGTTGGATTTGACAGCCTGAAATGAGATGCCGCACAATGTTTTGCCAACTAACTATTTGAATGAATAAACAGTTCAATGAATGATCAAACTGTGAATTTGTTTAAAATTTGACTGATGGAAGCGGTCTGACTATTCGAAAATATTTAGCAGGATACTGGTATAAATGAAACAAAAACGTAATTTTCCATAAGGACCCAATAATCTACCATATATATTTTTCAGTGTATAGTTATACCCATTTATTTGGGGTGTTATCTAAAATTTCAGTTGTCATGGTGACAATTTTATAGAAAGAGTTTTACATTCCCTATGTATAATTTTTGTTGGTCGTCCTCGAGAAAATACAAAGTACAGATTCCAGATGCTATATATCTCTTTGTCAATTCATTTTAAGGGGTCCACTGAAATTTGTTGATTGAGAAGCTGAGTTAGTTTTGTTTAGATGCATGTGTCTTCAAGCGACTCGTATAGAACTCAATAATTTAGAATTATTAATTGTTCATCATGTCTAATGATACCTGTTCCGGTACACCACAAGACAAATTTGTAACCTATATTGGTTTTCAATCCCTTCATAGATGTATCTAAATAGGTACATATTTGTATGCAATAAAAATGAATATAGAATATTCAATACGATTATCACTCTGAATTGAAGGGGTTATATTTTTTAGGAGTGATTAATTTTTGGTAAAGAAAGTTTTTGGCTTTCTACTACTCCATCTTGATACAAAAAAGTACTTTTTTATATATTTTATACTTCTTTGTATGATCTACACATCCATGTATAGATTTACTTCCTTCCTTTCTTTGGAAGATTCCCTCATCCTTTTTTTTTGTATCAAGATGGAGTAGTAGAAAGCCAAAAACTTTCTTTGCCAAAGATTATCACTCTATTCTTTAAGATATATTCCTTATAAAACTCAATTTCCAACAGTTAATTGTTGGCTCAGACATAGGTATGTGTGCCGGTCATTCAAATTACTGGATAACTTGGTGACTTTAATTTGTGAAATATCAATTTTTTATTAATTCTGATAACAATAGAAACCTTTCTTTGTTTGAACTGAAAGGTTAGAAAGCTAACCATAACTTCGTAATGTATTGCACATACATATTTTGAACGTATGCGATGTTAGATACTTTTCCTTATTCTTTCTCGGTACCACAATTTGAAACCTGAATGAGTAGTAGGTACCTGGATATACAATTATCAGATTTCACTTGGATCTCATTATTTGAACATATCATTTAAATTTATATTTGTACTCTGAAGTAACCATGGATATTCTCAAAATTGAAAATTAATAACCTAGGAAATATAAAGTTCACTGAAAAGGACGAAGGCCCTATGATAGAGGTTACATGACTAAGAAATCAAATAGATAATAGTGAAAAAAAGAGAAAAACCGCGAAAAATATTCAACTTGCAAAATGATGTGAAGCATAGACAGACCAGAGTAGGTATAGTACGACAAAAAAATAATATTGTAGGTTATAAATTTTCATCGAGTTTTATAGTGGAATATTTCGTACAGTTAGTTGTAAAATTATATGCTTCAAAAAGCCTCTACAAGTACTTCAAATATTCAAATATATAGATAGGTATGGGTTCAGTAACTGGCATTTTTAACGAATATTCTTAAACGAAAATATCTCCTCCACAATTCAGATATCAACACATTTTCACTAACCTGTTTTTCGCAGCTGCAGCTCTGTCCCTCTGCCTGCGGTTCTTGAACCAGTTCCCAACCTGCGTCGGGGTCAGCCCCGTCGCTTGGGCCAGCTCCCTCTTCTTGGTCGGATTCGGGTACGGATCCTGCAGATACCATTCCCGCAACAAACTCCTAGTCCGTTCCTTGAAACAGTGCGTCTTTTGCTCACCGTCCCAGATGGTACGAGGCAAGGGGAACTTTTTCCGCACGCGATACTTATCAACCGGACCCAGAGCGCGACCCCTCAGTTTCTCGGCCTCCTGGTAGTGCGCTTCCAGCCACATGGCTTGCAGCTTCCCGTGGGAGCCCTTGGTGAACTTGTGCGACTCCAAAATCGAGTAGAGTTCTCTGAAATTGCCACTGTGGAAGGACACAATCGCCCTGGCCCTGAGCACCGCTTCGCTCTTGTTCAGTTCGCCGATATTCGGGTGCGCCACGGGCAAAGACCACAAGAACCGAGCCAATCTTTCGATATCACCACTTTCCTCCAGGGTTTCACAAACAGCAGCCACTTGGGTCACGGTAAAGTTGAGCGTCGGCAACGCAAACATGGGATTGGGCAGCATCGCGGTTGGGGCTATCGGGATGGGAACGCTGATCCCGGGAGAGGAAGAGGTCTCTGAGTGGGCTCCTGAACCGGGACCCGTGCTTCCGGAACAGATCCCAGAACTCAGCCCCAGAGCCATGTGAGTTGCCAGTGTTGCTACCGTTCACTGAACCTTCGCCGCCATCACTTGCACTAGACAACTGTATCGGTGACGAAAACGTGTTACTCGAGTAACTATCAACAAAAGAAGATCGAGTTGCAGGGAGAGAGCTTTGTGTGTTGCTCTCGGGATGAGACTGAGTTTGTGTACGCGGGCGACGCCAGATGCTACTTCCGCGCCGGCTATTGGTGCTGGCAGGGCTGTTACCACGGAGACTCGCCCGGTCGAGCGCCAATGGCGGCGAGGACTGGAGGGGGATTGGTGATGCGGTGGGCGGGGACAGTGTCAGTTTGAAATGTGGCGTTTAGATGAAAGCCTTTGTAGCATACACCTAACTAAAGGTGATGTATAAAGTGGTCCTCTATTTCGTACAGCTCTGTCACCATGATAACTTTCAAGATACGCCTTTTATGTTTATTTCTGGGTCGTAAAATGACTGAAATCTTGTTTTGCTTACAGTGCGGTCGATATCTTTATTAGTTGCAACTTGTGGACTAGCTGGAAGGGGTTGAGGGAAATGGTTATGAGGAAATGTGAATATGAAAAGACGTTGGTTCTTCTTTTGAACTGAAATTACAGAGGTTGTCAACACTGATTTTTTTAAATGTGTATTTCACGTGGAAAATGAAAATTGGGTTGTTCTATTGAAAAAAGTGATTCAGCTTTTCACTCTTGTCATTTTCCGAAGAATTTTTGCAGAATTATTTTGATTCCATGTTATGCTTGCAAACATTGGAAAGAGTTAGAGGCTTTCTTTATAAAAGAACCATCATTTCTTTGGAAAATGGCTGAATATATTTGTTTATTAATTTTCCTTTCAAAAAAAACACTGCATAAGTGACTGAATTCTTGTTTTGCTGGTTGGTAGATTTCATTATTAGTTTTGACTGGTCATAATGAAATCGAACCACCACAAAAAAAAAAGTGAAATATTAGGCATAACTATTTTTTAGTTTTATGTCTTAATTTTATATTTTGTTTTCAGACATTGAAAAAAATAGTTCAGACTTGATTGATGGAATTGATATCATTAGTAACAAAATACCAGGATACGATTTTTTTTAGCATGGATTTTTGTCATTGAAAGAACCGAGAAATTTTTGAATACCTGATAAAGAATAGATGTTAACTCTAAAAATACACCTTCTTGTTTATTTATGGATGAGGGAATAATCGAAAATTCATATTCTTAGGTAAATAAGTATAGTACTTTCAATAAGTAGTACCATCATAATTAGTTGTGAATGGTGAAATTTCATAATAACTCAGTGAAATATTCAACAAAGTGCCTAACAAAGAATAAACAATAGTTTATAGAACTCTACTTTTTATCGACATGTTTATTTTCAACTATTAAGAAAAAAGTTCAGACTATGTTAACAAAATAATTTCGTCAACAAAAAGAGAAAATTGAAGTTTTTGAATAATGAATGAAAGGAAAATTATTTGTTTTGAAGTTGAAGAAATTGAAAAACCTTAAACGAATAATGAAGAATTGACGTTGAATTGGCTACGAGGAAATATAAAAGTGGATAGCACAATATTGGTTTATTACGAAAAGAACTTTTGGACTAGGTACCAACTTTAAAATGTTTTCTACGTAAAATACGGATGCTCTTAATATTTCATTAGAGCTAACTTACAGAGAAATTGACGAGATATTTCCATATTTTGATTATATATTTTCAACATAGAAATTCATCAGTTCAGGCTAGTTGGATTTTTTTCATTACAAGATGATAAAGGAAAATTTCTTTGAAAAATGGTTAAGAGAAAAACTACTTGCTTGTCATTTGGAGAAATTAATATCCTTATAGTCTGAATTTCGTCAAGGAAATCATATTCCATTATATGAGGTATACAATTCTTAATCAGGACATTTTTTTTTCACTTGAACAGGTAAAGATAAACTATTTTACAGTAATGACTCCTACCTTTCACAACAAAAAAAATTCTCAAAAAAACACTAATGTTAACAAAACAGTTTTTATGTCGATGTCCTCATAAAATTCAGAGATGACTGAAAATTAAAATTATTATCAAAACCACTTCATCTTCTGTAAGTGATTTGATATTATTTTTTTTGACATTTTTGTTGGTACACCATATATGTTAGGCTTCAAACGTGTATGGTGACATTTCATAGTGTGTACCAAGTTTGATGAAATGATAGAAATTGTTTTCAATGTACGTATAGATATGTGAAAAACTATTTTTATAAAACTATTTAACACATCGCTATTATTATTCTCCTTTTTCTTCATGACTCACAAGTATAGATATAGAGTTGACTGCTTTTTCAGGATTTCGTAAACTACACATGTTTGTACAATAACGATGAGATTGGAAACTTTGGTGTGAAAGTTGAATAACTTTTTTCGAGATCAATTGCCCTAATACCAAACTGATATTTTTGCATTCGACGCGCGTTTTGCCAACAAAGTTAGCATCCTCAGGAGAAGAAAATTGATCATTCAATAAATTTTCTTTAAAATCATCTTTTTCTTTAAAATCATGAAACGATATGTTTCCATCTTTCATAAGAAATATATTCGTAAATATGTGAAAAATACATCACAAAACTGAGTATTTTGACACAGAAATATCATTTGATGAATTAAAAATTAAAACAAACAAAAATTTCTTCATTTCATTGCAAAATTGGACTTTTTATATTTTGGCAACAATCCAGGAGAAAAACGAAAGTTATAACAATTCTAGCTTCTTTCTTATTTTTTAAATTCATAGTAATGACAACGTTTCAGTGTGTAAAAATTCAAATGATTCCTGCAATATGGGTAATGATCATATAATGAAATAATAACACAAGAAATTCATATTATACTGTATAAGGTACCTATATATAAATGTATTTTCCCAGAAGTACCGGGCCGACAAAAAAACACAAAATTTTGGAAACAAATGTGTTTATTTTTCAAAATAATCTCCTTGCTACTCTACTTATACACTTTCCCGGGCGACGTTCAATGAGTTAGATACCGTTTTTATAATTAGAACTATCATGCTCCTCAAAATAGCGATCATTTCTTCATCGTTGAAAAATCTGGCTAATAGGGTAGCCAGATTCAAATTTTAAATCGTCAATTTTGGTCATTGCAATAATGGACCAAATACCGCCGATTTTGCTTGTTTTTTTTTTACTCAAACATTACAGTGAGATAGCCGTTGATAGTTTTACCTTTTTTAAGATAGTCAGTGAAAGTTATCCCACGCGCATCCCAAAAAACCGATGACATGACCTTGCACACATATGGGACGGTATTCGCCTCCTTTGAAGCGGGTTTTCCTCTTATGTCCACTGCTTTGATTGTTCTTTTGTGTCGGGTGTAAAATGATGGACCCATGTTCCACCCATGGTTATGAAAAGACGCAAGAATTCTGCTTTGTTGCTGTAAAACTTCACTAAACACTCAATTGAAACACCTTCACGACACTGTTGGCACCCATCTTGCACAAAGCTTTGTCATGTCCAAATTTTCAGATAATGTGATATACTGCTATTGAAAATGTACCTATTTAATCACCGGTATATCCATATTATTTATTTGAATGAGAAATACCAATGGTTTTTTATGCTACCTTTGTTTCTATATTGTTTTATATGTTCGCAGTCTATGGGAAAAGTTTAGAGTATATAAACAACTTTATTATTTTACTTGCAATTGAATAATTTCACCCAGTCATTCCCAATACATGAAATAACTGGCGACGAGGAGTGTAAACACTTCATAAAAAGTGTTATAACCCAGTGTAATAGTGTTTTTTGTGTACAAACTGAATATTTTGGCTCGCGAAAATACCAGATCTACAAACAAATCTATATCCGCTGAATCATCTAATAATTGCCGAATCTTTTAGTATTTTTATCTGAAACAGATCTCTTCAAATCATTTTCATCGGAAACATATGAGGTTGGATTCTTTCAATATCTCCGCACACAATTCAATAGCGTACATTTCCGGTTGAAATACAGTCGCATAGGTTCCGAGGTAGGTTGATATCTCTGTCCTGGGTCTGCGACTGAAAACACCTGCACCTATGGATCAAAAACACCGGATGGATCAAAAACATCTACCGGTGTTTTTTATCTGTCTCTGAACCAACAACTATCTGCTCTGAATAATTCCTCCTTCCGGAGGATCCAGTCCTCTCTGCTCGGGAATAATACTTTATAAGGCAGTTCGTAGTTGACAGTTGGAGACGTAGAGTCAGAGGTCATTTCCAGAATTCTGTGACTTCCAGTGTCAACCAACAGTCTGTTGCACTCTGCATAAAATTGATTTGTGCAATTGGCAAAGTGCACAAGTCTATATGCAGTCCATCTTATCTCTCCCTCCAGAAAGATATGGAGGGGAGGTAGAACTAGAAGGATCTCCATGACCGCTGACGGTGTGGTACTGATGGCACCACTAGTGGCCAGACAAGCCCGTTTCTGTAAGCCAGAGAGCTTCGCCTGGGCGCTTTTTTAGAGCCTATAGAGCCTTCGGCCACCAGGCAATTGCACCATAAGTAATCATTAGTCTGACAATTATCACATAAATCCAATGGATTTGTTTAGGACCTAAACCCTAAGTTTCACCACAAATCCTTCGACATGTCCTTAGGGACATTCTGGCTTTGTGTAAAACTTTTTCCAAGTGAGCGATCCAGTTTAGTTTTTATCGAGGATAATGCTAAGATATTTCACCTCCATTCCAAAAGGAATGACCTCACCATTGAGGGAAAATGGCGTTAGATCGTCCAATTTTTTCCTCCTGGTGATGGATTATGACAGTTTTGCTGGGATTGACAGACATGTGCTTCGATATCTAGGAACCCGTATCCGGAATCATACGTTGGAATGTAAGACCTCTTTAATCTTTAGTTTTCACAAGTTTCCACTATTGTAGGCGGGAGACGGCTCTTTAACGAACAAAACATATTTCAACTTAACTTATTAGTGATATAGGTTGGTAATTTTTACCTTACCTGTATACTGGTTTAATGAAAGAGTATTTGAAATCCATTAGAAATATACCTGAGTGAATGTACGTATTGACTATAAGCGTGAGAGGTGATGTTCTACAGTTTCGGCTTCTAATATGTGTAAATTCATTCTAATGGACTCCAATAATGGATATAAAACCTCCATCGCAAACAAAATACTGAAACAAAACCGAAAAATTTAAATTTAATCCACTCTCAAATCAAAGAAAATAATGACCACCGTTTTGTGTGTCTAATGTATCTCAATTATTCTACAAACAGCTATTCAGAAACAAGGCGTGAATATAGCATACAAGACAAATAACAATTTGCATTCATTTATAAATAATTCTAAGTCGGCACAGGACAATTTAAAAAAATCTGAGGTCTACGAGTGCAAGTGCGATGACTGCAATGCATTATAACATATATAGGCCAGACTGCTTGCAGAGATTCGGAGAACAGTTGATAAGTTACAGATTGAGTAAATAAGTTTCCAACTACACCAATCATCTCATAGAAAACACTCACAATTTCACACAAAATCCGGAAATTCAACCAAAAAGTATGAAATTAAATATATTGGAATCTATAGAAAACAACGAACATCTTGCTAATAAAAACAACATCGTTCTGAATGATACGATAAATATTTATATAATTCTTCAATTATTTATTTATTTATTTCTACAGGATGAACCCAATTACAGAGTAGGGAGTAACAATGGCATTTAAAAATATGTACTTACATAATATAATTTGTGAATCTATATAGAAAAAAAATAAAAACAGAACTGTCATTTACCTAAGAAATGTCTTTTGATTTGTATAATCTGGCAGTTGAATATATCTAGGACATGACTAACAGAATAAGATGTATCGCACATTGTATACATTGAAGATTTTCTCATTACATTTGTACGCGGAGTGTTGAGATAAAATGTGACACCATTCCTAGATTACCGTCTACGAACCCAAAAATTTAATATATGTAACAGTTGAGAATAGGTGATGATATTGTTTATGACCTTGAATAAAAAAGAAATGAATAATATTTACGCCTTACCTCGAGACTAAAAAAATTGTCAGTTTTTTTGCAGTTCTGTGCCTTCAAGTTTAAGCACCTATGTAGGAACCACCTATGTAGGGCTTTTAGTAGATTCATAAAAAATCTAATAGTAGGGACTCCACACTACCGATGCTTATTCCAGCATAAATCAAATAAAAGTGAAATAAAGTAATTTCAATTTTGAAGCTTTTTCGAAGTCTTTTGTATTTCTAAGTAAGAATCCATACATGCGATAAGCTGCTGTTAGAGTACTGGCAATATGTTTATTGAAAGAGATGTATGAATCAAAAGTAACACCCAGATCAGTGAGTGTGTCAGGACGCTCCAGAACTTGATTTTTTATGACGTAGTTCAATAATGTTATTACTAATTTCTCATAACATTATAACATATCTCATATCTCATAACATCATATATAGTTCAAGTAAAAGATATAGTGCCCCGTTCTTTCCAGCAATTCCCGTTTAATAACACACACAACGCGGTACTCATCGCTATATTCTGTTGGTCACCGTAACATGACTTCAAATTTAATTTTATGTCTCTTCAGCCAATCATAAGACTCGGTTAGTAAAAATTATCCAATACGAACCGCTAATTCTTCATTCCACGTGGACTAATTTGTTGCGGCATAATTCCTTTGTATTGGTTTTATTGGCCTTTGACTTCGCCGATACCTT
>WOGN01006295.1:2035-12540 GCA_015342105.1 Leptinotarsa texana | reverse complement strand
GATTATTTTATTTAATTTATATCTCTGTCACAAGTATATATTTATCCATATATTTTATCCATACACAGTAGTCATTCAATACATTGTTTTATTCTATCCAAATGTGTTCAGTTTAAACTTAAACTTATATTTCTGTTCATACTTACGTACTTGATTTAATGCATGGATCTCAAGCAATATCAGATTCAGTATTTTCATCCCTTACACACAGGCAGACCTTTTTGCCTCGTAAGTTGTATTTTATTTGTTCACTGTCCATTTCTATATATGATGTAGTTTCACTGTGAAGGATTATTAGAAAGTGAATAAATACATATTATTATTATTATTATTATTATTAGAATATATTGGAATCTATGGGAATCAAAAAACATCTTACTGAAAAAACATTATTCTGAATGATTAGATTATTTTTGAGTACGAAACACAAGCACTACAGGGAAATCCGCTCTAAGAGCGGTGCCTATGTGGAAGTAGCGAATCACGTTGAATTTGAATTGCTGGAGATTAAATTCATCTATAAACACCTTCTCCGGAACTTCATTCCACATGAGAGCGGTGACGTTCTTGGTGCACAGAGTTGAATCCCAAAACGATGAGCAGCAACAGCCCGTCTCGTATTTCTGATATTTACCACTCTTGGTGGAATCAAATGTGCCAAGTAACAACAACTTCCATGAAAGTATATATCTATATGTTATAATATGTTCTGACTATCAGGATTGCAAGTGATGTATGTGTCTCCAATCAGGCGGATGTCTCTTTTCTGGATGTACTCCAGGAGCTCCAGGATAAGCTCAGGAGCGGAGCTCCATACATGAGAACAATACTCTAAAGAAGGTCTGATCTAAGCTTTTCGGAGCATCAAAAATTGCTGAGGTGTGTACTGCTTTAAAACGTTATTCCAAGCTTTTGAAAAGTAGATATATATTTATAGATATCCAATGATCAAATATGTTATTATTCCCAAGGGGCATTTCCAAATGCCCCTTGATATACCTCTACCTACTAATACAACTTTTAGTATTCAAGGAGATGACATCATTCATCTACGTTAGTTTATAACACCCTCAGAAGAGGACACAGTGTACTGAAACAGCTGTTAGTATTGAATGTTATGTAAATTGTGAAGTATCATTCTTACTTTACCACACAACTGACCTGCATGAATTAAAAGCCGAAACTGTAAAATATATGAAATCAATATTACTGGAGTTTTTCCCAACACCAAACCGTTATTTTAACATCTCGACACGTGTTTCGATCACCAAGTGATCATCTTCAAGAGTAATATCAAACTTAAGTGTAAAATCAATTTAAAGTTCATGCAATGTGAATATTTCGAAAGAGATTATACTTTTGGAAAGAAGCTGAACGATGGACTGAAGTATTCATAAACCTGTAATAAATTTTTTGTACCGATGAAAGTTCAAGATTTTTCTACCTATTTGAAACAGGAGCATGTGATCAATGGTTCTACTAATAGAGAACTTAACTTCAAAGGGGACAGCTATCATGTAATAATAATGGCCTTATATTTTTCTGTTACATGCTTGACTACTGGAAAATTATAATTTAAGTGTTTGAAGGAAAATAAAGGGCGAAGTTCAATTTTATTTTAGGTTCGCCAATTCGATCTTTCATTGATGCTGATAATCAAAATATCAATATTTTGGTTGATTTTGTTTCAACATAAGTCTAACACAGTTTGCGTACAGGGAGTTTTTGGAGGGTTAAAAGAAGATTTCAGGAAACAGGCAGTGCCAAGACTAGGGAAAGGCAAGTAGTGAATCAAATTGAAACGAATGGATGAAAATAATCAGCAGTGATGCTTTGAACAGCTGAAAATCCCCATAAGTGTACGTGGGAAATTGTGAGAGAATTCGGTATGAATTATACTTAGGAAGTGTGGAAGAATGGGTCAATTGATCTAACACTACTTCTTTTTTGTTGTCTTTTCAGGTTAAATTTGACAGTTCTGTAATTATTTTATCGGCAAGCAATAAACAAGTTCTAATTATTATTATTACTTTGTTGAACACAATGTTGACCAAAAATATAGTTCATCCTTTTCGAATTGAATTATATCAAGAACTCTATGAAACGGATTATGATACCAGAGTACGGTATTGTAAAAATTTATTGAATTCAGTTAGCGAAAATAGGCATATTAGGGGCGAGAAGGTGTTTGAACACATGGCGTAGAAATAAATGAATTGGAAGAGGTAGAATCAACCACCGGCCAGCACGATCACAATAGTAGCTATTTTTGAAGTTCGAAGGGAAATGGTTGATAGACTACATTTATGCAAAGCTGAAAATTAAAGATTGTTCAAACATTTTTTGTGAATTTGTGTGTTTTGGAATTGTTTTCATTGTTTTCTCTAACACTAAATGGCAAAAAATGTTATTACTTCTATTTGATGACGTTTTTCGTTTCTCAAGAATTACATACATTTCCGAATTTCCGATGGAAGTAAATCAGGTAATCCCTACATTTTCAACCAATGAAAGTGTTGACTATTTAGAAATGGCCCCTGTATAAGAAAAGCGCCGTTTGGTGAACCCATGAAGACGAAATGGAAATGAATTGTATCATTCCATTTGATCGAGTAGAAGATATTTTGTACTAAATGAACCAAGTTTTTGATACAAATTCGACTACGATTTCTAAACCACTCATCATAAACCCAAACAACCCTATATACCTCAGAAGCAACTAACACAAGGTTTCAATCGAATGAAAATATATGGAGATTCTATTAAAAAACAACATCTATATCATATCTATATCAGTGATGAATACTGAAACATACTTTTTATCAATTTCTACATCTTTCTATTGAAAGATTTTTTTATCTCTAGTATGGAATCAGCTATCGTCGACCTACCTATCGCTGATAAAGCCGGTATTTGATTTTCATTTCATAACATACATAGAAACAATACATTATTTCCAACATTTCAACCGAAAAAAATAATTCCACCAGGCATATTCTATCGTACACTTTAATCAACGATTCATAATTGTGTTCAATATAAAATTGCATCTCATTAATGAATTTGAAATATCACAACTTCAGGAATCTCTCATTTGATAAATGAGAAGCAAACTAGTAAATTCAAAGAATTAATAGGTTTTCCTCGAGACATCTTCAAGACTTTTAATTCCATACTCACGAATACGTTTTCAGTTGAGAAATATTGGAATATCTAAATAAGACAGCTTGAAGTGAGAAATTAAGTTTTCTTCCATTAATTACGCTAGTATAAATCTCACTTCGTCAAAGAAAATTCTCTCTCCCGGAAATGGACTTGATGAAGTATTTTGAGAAATCTGAAGAAGGAAATTGAACTTAGGAGAGAATTTTTGTTATCTTTGGAAATTGCTGGAGGAGGATTCCTAGACAGTTCAGTTAGGAAAATGAATTTTCATTCAGCTTCCAGCTATTTCTTCTCACGAACAAATCACTAGAGATTGAAATAAAGTGAATGGTATCATCAAATTAGTAGGAGACTGATTTATGAAACCGCTTATAATCAGCGGTTAAGGATCTTTTCGGTCAGTTACTGAATTCACTATTTGGAATTTCACCACAATCAACAAATCCCCATTTACTCAAATGGGTGATGATATTCATATACAGCTGATGAAAATCCAAATCCAAATTATATTGAGTCTTTTTCCTGTTAACATTAACAGATTAGACAAGTCTTAAAATAAAGAAAAAAAAACACATTCTAAAATCACATAAACACATAAATACATACATAAATAATAGAAGAACATGAAAACGAATCAAAAATGGATTGTATAAGAGAATAACCATCTCTTTCACTCTTCGAGATGAGTTGCGAATTCGTTCAAGTCATAGAAGCAGTCTGCTATCAGAAACTCTCTCAGCTTACTCTTGAATATCCTCAGGGATTTATTTTTTGTCACTGACGTGGGTAATTTACTCTAAAATTAGCTACCTGCCACAATTGAAGATTTTTTTATGAAATGAATGTTTACATTTACTTATCTATAAATTATCTTTATTTCTGGTATTGTAATCATGCTTGTCACAATGTTTGATGAGGTTTTTCCTGTTTATGAAAATATATGTGAGTAGCTTCATGAGGTATATACCCGTAACTGTCAAAATATATTTTTTTTTGGTGTCTCTGCAGGAAGTCGGGCAGAAAAGATTGTAAATGTGCCGTACGATTCTTTTTTGAAGAATGATAATTCGTTGGATTTCTTGAGCTTGTCCCCATACTACTATGCCATACGAAATAGCTGAATAGGCAAATGCATAATACACATTCAGGAGGGGTTTGCGATCTAGAACATTTTTCAAAGAGCCTATTATATAGAAAGTTTCATTAACAAACATTGTCTATTTGTTCATCCCAAGAGAGATGTTTATCAAAGACTGTACCCAGAAATTTTGTGTCACGTGACACGTTGATATATTGCCCCCCAAACGATATAACTGGATATGAAGGTGTTTTATATTTGTTGTGATACTCTACGCAAGCAGTCTTTTTATGATTTATAATTAGTATATTCTAGAAGCACCATCTTTTGAATTCCTCATTTTCGGATATATCTGAAACAAGTATACATATGTCGTCGGCATACATCAGAACTTTGCCCTATATGTGATCAGGAAGATCAAAGGTCCAAGGACGCTTCCTTGTGGAGTTCCTATGTCAATGTCAAATTCATCTGAAATGACCTCGTCAATTTTTACTAGAAATTTCCTTCGTTCTAGGAAAAATGTGAACTAATTGTTAGTATCACCTCGAATACTTAGGCAATGCAGTTTCTCTGAAACAAAAGAGCTGGTAACTTAAGAACTTTCTGAAATGACAAAAACGCTTCTGAAACTTTTACTGGAAAACTGAGAAGATATCGTCTCACAACATTAAGTTGTTTGACAACATTTTGTTAGATGACGTCATTGTACCGTCATATTGCATTTGGAACAATAATAATAATAATATGTATTAAATCCTTCAAGATCACAAAATGATATAGGATACGTCCTTTAGAAAAAAAACCGACTCAATTTCAATTTGAGCTGAACCTAGGCATAATTACCATAAAGCAGAAAGAATATTTAATAAGCGATTCACAAATAATCCACTATCTCGTACCAACTTGAGGAGATTGAGATTGGTCAGTAAATTTCAAATGACTGATTGCGCAACTAGGAAAAAAGGATCTGGAAGAAAATCTATTTCAGAAGAATAGCAAATCGACGTTCTGGCAGCTGTTGATGATAATAAGCAACAAACAACGAAAAAGGCAGCCACGGATTGTGCCGTATCTACGACCACTGTGAAAAAATATTTTAAGAAAAACAAATTCCACCTGAACAAATTAAAAATTTTGCATCAATCAACAGAAGATGGCCCGGATAGATGACTGCAATTATTGTGAGGTCATGTCTGAACGCATAACCCAAAATCATGGTTACGTTAACTCCATTTGTTTTAGTGATAAGTACGTTTTTGCTAAATGGAACAGTAAATAGATAAAATGTGCGAAATTGTTAAGACGTAAATTCGCACGTTTTTCGAGAGAGTCATACTCAAACTCCAGAGAAGGTATTTTGGGTGACCATCTCGTAGGTCCAATATTTATGGCAGGAAATGTAACTGGGCATCTGTATTCAAATATGCTTCAAAGTCGGATCCATCAGAGTAATCAAGAAGTAGCTGGGGCAAACCCACATGAATTAACCATGGATTTTACCTTTCAACAAGATGATGCACCCTCACAACTATCCACAATGACCTGTCCGAGAATGGTTTGGAGAGAATTTTCCGGGACAGCGGATAAGCCGATGTGGCCCCAAGGAATGGCCAGTTAGGTCACCTGATATGTGAAAGTACATGAAATCTGAGGGGTACGTTTCGCAGAAACAGATTCTCTAGGAACTTATAGACCGAATAACAGATTTGTGTTACAGTATTACCCCTGAAACAGTTAATGACGTTTGGAATGAATTCTAAAACCGACATTTTTCGGTCAGAAAGTAAACAATGAACATTTCGAGCACTTGTTAGAATAGTTGAAATTGTTACTGAACATTTTGTTGCAATTGAAAATTATTTTGGTTTTCACTTATTTGTAACATATTTGATGCAAATTTCAAACACTTGCTAGTTTGAAACGGCTGGACCAGGAGCCACGTGCTCCCTTTGAAAAAAAAAGGTTGATGGTGCACTCTTGAGACTAGGTCACGTGAACACAATTAATTTCATGCCAAAAAGTAGTGATAGTAGTACCATTTCACCTGAATTTTACACGACCTCGATAGCTTGTTTCGTTCAAAATTTAAACGGGGAAGGACTTTTTACGTCCTCACTGTATATGATATACAAACATATAGTAACTTTCATATTAGTAGTCCTCGTGTTGACTCACATATTCTGCTGCACAGTAAAAGCAACTGTTGATCTTTTAGTTTGACTTTGAAAATATTTTTTGTCATTTCTCATATCTAGAGGAAGATTATTAACAAAATTTTCACCTACAACAGATGGACATTTTTCGAAAACCTACGTTGAATTACCATGTCTCGTTGGGTACGAATGAATTTTGGAGTTTTGGTAGTGATCGTGTGAATATTTCCTTAATAGAAGTATGCACTTGTAATAATGATAATAATAATAATAATAATATTCGTATAATAAAATAAAATCTTACAAAACAATGTAACACATGTAAAAAAATGAACACAAAAATCACAGAAGCAGTTCAAACTGCTTGTATGTGATATACGTCTAATCAACAAATTCAGAATCATGGAAAATAGAGATAAAGGTCCTAAAAATATGAGTGATAGCTCATTCGATTCGGAATCACCTCTATAAAAATGTTTTTGAAGGATTTTGATGCAGAAATAAGATTAAAAATATTGTATTTAGTTTTTCGTTGATAACTCAAAAAATATTATTATTTAAGCAATTTTGAGAAAAGCTCGTTAAAGAGAAGAAATTTCCGATAAAAAATTCTCGACCCCCGAAACTCTGTCTCCGTTATTTATAATTTTGATTGGATGTTGAAAATAGAGTTCCGCGCGACTGTTAAGGCATGCGCGCGCTGCACTAAGGAGAGTTTATCAAAAGAAATAAATTTTTGAAAACATAAAATGTCATTTTGAAAATTTTTAGAAATCTATTATATTCTTAACACTTGAATGAATCGAGTTATTCAATTGTTAACTAAAAAATCTCTGCAGCATAAATAATGGGATAAAAGGTGTAAATAATTGGCCTATAAATTTTGAACTTCGTGGAGCCCTTTTGATATATATACTTCATACGATCCTGCGATGGAAATTTATAAAAATTTATTATTTTGTTAATCAAAATTTTTTTATAAATATTGCAAAATGAAATACATGAAATTGTTGATACAGTATTTTTCTCTTTTAAAAATCATAATTCACACTTTTAAATAGTTTGACAAAAAAATTATTTATTATTTGATTGTTTATTAGTTTAACAATTTGTTATAAACCAAAATTGAAGATGAAAAAAATCATAAGAACATCTACATATAAAAAAGTGCCATAAAAATTACCGTATCGAGTGATTCTAGGAAGTATTATAATATATTAAAAAAATTGTGGCAATTATTCATAACTTTCATATTGGGAAAAAATTTGTTAGTTAACAATTGAATAACTTTTTGAAAAATGGTGATAAAACTTTTTTCTACGGGACTCGATTCATTCAAGTATTGAGAAGATAGTGGATTTTTTTCAAATTGTTAAAATGACATTTTATGTTATAAAAAAATCATTTCTTTTGATAAACTCTCTTTAGCGTCAGCGCATTTTCTTATTCATATTTTGTTAATAATAATTGCAATTTTTTGCCTGCACCAAAATCCTTCAAAAACATTTTTCCAGAGGTGATTTCAAATCGAATGAGCTATCGCTAATATTTTTAGGACCTTTATCTCTATTTTCCATGTTTTTGAATTTGTTGATTAGGCTATATAATAGCATGTATCATGGTACACACGTAATTGTATTTTGAATAAAATATTTTTTGCAAGACTCTCGGTATCCCAATTTGAATATCAGTCTTATAACCCTTTTTATGTACCTTGGAGGAGCCACCCCACACAGCAATATTATAGATGTGATGGTATATAAGGGCAAAATAAACAATTAGTAGCTGTTTTTTGTTGAATACAGATATTAATTGTCCAATCGTACCTCGAATTGCACTATTTTTTGTTCCTACCCTGGCCACAAGTGGCCAATTTTTTCAATCGTTCTATTGTAAAATTGCATCACCACTGTTTTGTTTGAATTCACAAGTGACGATTTTTTTTGCAACAGGTTGTCCACTGTAGAAAGATATCTCTGAAACCCATTGGCCCGTCCTGCTCACTTGTGATATGCGTTGAAAAAAAAATAGTAGAGATTGGTAGATTGGTTTCATAAATTAAACAGAGTTTAGATGAAATTCTTGCTTTGGTTCATTTACAATAAAATCGAAATAGGTTCCCAATTATTTTTCCATCAGCAATATCGGCCCTAATGAAAATACATGCTCAAAACGGACGTGATTTGCCTTCTTAGACAAAGTTGATGCCAGTTTTTTCTGCTTGAAATTCCATTTTTTTCCAGGTTGGGAGAAAATTCAAGATTGATGTCATGAAATGAAACAGTATATAGAATTTCTGTGTTTTCAGTAGATGGATGATACGAAGTCCTTTGGAAACCCCAATAAAGATAGGCATACGACAGAAAATCATCTGTATCTACTTGCCAAAGAGGTCATAACCTAATTATTCCATCATTTGATTTACTGTCAACTTTCAATGAATCCTCCAGAAAGTTCAGAAAAATCATTTGAATTGTGCGGAATCTGAAAAATTTTAATAACATAGCGTTTCAACCGAAATTCTTTATTTCATCTCGGAATCCGTCCACTCTTCATTACTTTCGGTTTGGTAATATAAATTGCTTATTATTTTTTCCTCGCAGAATTAAATTTCCGCAAAGTACAATGTCCCTTTCAGAGGAGAAGTCGTAGAAAAGAGAATTGCTGTTATCAACCACAGACATCGTTTTTTTCACATTTAGTCAGTGGGCATACTTGAAGATTGACTATAAAACAAATCACCTGAAAGAACAATTCGTTCAGGACAGTCTAAACTCCCTACGCTGTAGGTAAATGGACGGACACCTATTAGAAAACTTCTGCTCCCCTGGCTATTATATCCGACAGTGCACTTCTTTACTGAAGTTATTCCTGCATATTCTGTTGGCGATACAACTGCTGCAGAAGATTTTCAATTATTGCAGACCAGTTTCGAGCTGTTTGGCCACTCGTCAGTGCGAAGTAGTGTATATTATCAACATAAAGTCGCTGATTACCGATAATTGAAAATCGAACTCCTACAGAGAATTATTCCTGGAAGTGTTAGGAATCACACGTTAAAAGGTAAGACCTCGTTAGTCCTTAGCTCGCACAAGTTTCTCAACTTCTGAGAGTTGTCGTTCGTATGGGTGCGGCAGCTGATTAACGGAAAAACAGAATTTAAACAGAATTTAAACAGAATTTAAACAGTAAGCTGAAGCAGATAACAAACAACACGTTTGTCATCGCCCCATCTGCCTGTGAACGAGGTAACCAACCGCATATCCGAAATTTGACCAATACCTCGTATAAGGAAAAAACTTCTCACATGTAGGCATACTTGAAGACTGACACTTTAGGGGGTTGAGACTGGCCTGAATGAATTGTTCTTTCAGATGATTTGATCGTTTTTTTGTTTGATGTATGTTGAATCATCCAAAACTTTATTGAACTGATGGATGTAGCATTTTGGAGCATGTTCGAAAATGAGAGAGTATGAAACTCGAGTTATTTAAAGATGAAAGCGTTGCGGCGATTGCGGTTTCACCGATTCGTGTGTTTACTGTTGCATTTTTATTTGGGCTTTAAAGATTACCACCGAGTTGTCGTGCTTCATTTCAGTGGTGTAAAATTGTAAAGTTGCTGTTCACTGGAATACTTCGAGTTTCAAATTGCTCGAAAGAACTGAGCGATAAGTATGAAACGTACTTGAAGGGAATGTGAAATGTTGTGCAAGGAAATAATTTGTGTGTTACTAACAATAGGTATTCTATAATGGGGAAACTAGCATAGTTTCATGGGTTTTGCTACGAATATTTTTTTAGGAGGGTGCACCTGTGACACTGAAGGGTGTGTGGGGCAAACCAGTGTTTTCTATTGACAATTATGAGTTTTTACACCTTGAATAATTTGAATGATGTATACCAGTGAGGATGACAGTGTTCCATGTAAGTACAATTTGTTACCATTCATTTGAAGTAGACCTCCTGTGAATTATATCTGATTTTATTTCATAACGAATGTTTGAAATACAAACTGAGTAGAGAAAAGTGTCTTATTTATAATTTAGTGTTTATATAAAATTATTTTGTTTCGAAATAATTTTTTTTCTTTCGTGTGATTCAATG
>WOGN01006294.1:0-15004 GCA_015342105.1 Leptinotarsa texana | reverse complement strand
GGAAAAATAGTTATTCACGTTTTACCTACTAGTGTTATAAGTGTCATTTCATTTTGTGAGTGGGGATTATTGCAAAACGAGCGTAAGCAAATGGAGCAAACTCACGAGCAAAATAAAATCACTTTTAGCAAATGTAGCATACACATTTTTTTTGTATAACGTTACTGCTGATAATAAAAAAAATTATGGGGTTCATGGGATTTGAACACACGATCTTTGGATTACAAGGCATATGTTACAACTACATACGCCAACTCACGTTATTTTGAGAAGGATGTATGGAGTATGTCCCTATACCTAAATCGTCAAGTTTTTTTAATAAAGCCGTTTTTGCGGAAAAATAGTTATTCACGTTTTACCTACAAGTGTTGAAAGTGGCATTTTATTTCGTGAATGGGGATTATGGCAAAACGAGCGTCAGCAAGTGGATTACAAGGTATATGTTACAACTACATACCTACGCCAACTCACTTTATTTTAAGCAGGATTATTGGTTAGTCATGAAAGACTTTCTACAGTTTGACTGAATACTACTTCGTCATCGTCATTAACTTCACAGGGATTTAATATTACCAATAGAACGAACTGTATGTGTGAACTTTTCTGAATGATTTTTTGGTAGGTGTTCAGATTGAAGTGTTTCTATCAGAGAGATTTTCAATAACAGTTGTATAAAAAATAATTTTTAAAGGATTCGATTTCTAGGTAACCGTGAAAATTTCAAGCTTGTGACAGTTTGGTGGCTTTTATAAGTAATTATAAATGGTTATTGACGATGCTTCAGAAAATTGCCAAAAATGAAGGCAAATATTGATTATTCAAACGAAGTTCTTACGAAATTATTCATTATACACGGACAGTGTGATCAAATCATTGCCAGAACTTGTTGAAAATTCAACCAAATTTATCCTGAATGACAGGAAGTTTGTAAGATCACAAAATAAGTTCCTTAACTATGGCTCCATGTTAAAAGCACCTTCAACATTACCAAAACCTGTTATATCAAATGAGGACAATACTGTTAACGTTTTGGCATATTTTTATGCATATCCAGAAGCTTCCATTCGCAGTGCATGAAAAAAAATTAGGTGTATCACATGCTTCAGTACAACAGTAAATTTAACAAAGTTCAAGCTCTAAAAGTAGAAGACTTGGAACGGAGAATGCATTTTTGGGAATCCCTTTTGATTCATACACAGGAAGATCGATATTTTGTCAAAAATAATTTGGAGCGACGAGTCAAAATTTACGAGGGATGGTATTTTCAATAGAAGGAATAAACATTTTTGGGCTGATCATAATCCTCATGTTACAACAGAAATGGGTTTTCAAGAAAAATTTGACCTGAATGTTTTCTGTATTCTGAAAAACAATAAATTTAGCTCCTTTATTTATGAAGACACACTGAATGCAGAGAGATATCTCCAAATAATAAGGACGACTGTAACCGATTTCATTGAACATTTGACTTCAAAGGAATATGGGAGTACGTGATTTCAACTGAACGGAGCGCCAGCTCATTCCACCCAGGAAACTTGATGAACTCTTTGACGATCGTTGCTTTAGGCGTTTAGGGGCGTGGGATTGGCCACCGAGATTACCCGATCTCATGCCACTTGACTTTTTTCATGAAGTGTTTCAAAAGAAAGGGTATACAGTACTCCAGTGCCTACCAAAGAAGAATTGCGACGGAGAATAGTGAGGAGTATTGAAGATCTGGATCCCCAGGAAATTGAAAAAGCAACCACAAGTCGCGTTCAAAAAAACATTTTAAAGTGTTTAGAATGTAATGTACAACATTTTCAGCATTTATTGTGGAAATGTGACAATTGGTTTACAATTTTGTTATTTTGAATAATCCTATTCTGTTATTGTCTGTATTTTCACATGTTTTAGCTCACAAAATCTTACTTTTTACTGATTTTTGAAACAGTTGTTCCCTGGAAACTTTGAGCCATAGTTAAGGAAATTATTTTGTAACCTTACAAACTTCCTCTCGTTTATTGGTGTTAATTCAGGAAACATTTGTTTGAATTTTTTACACGTTCTGACAATGATTTGATCACTTTGTTCATGTGTATGATAAATAATTTCATAAGAGCTTCATTTGAATAATCGACATTTGCATTCATTTTGAAAGATGATTCGAAACACCGTCGATAACCCTTTGTAAATTACTTATAAAAGCAACCGAACCGTTATAAGCTTGATGATTCCACTGCTACCTAAATCCAAATTCTGAAAAAAATGTTTCTAGAAGAAGTGACTTTATTGAGAAAACTTGACGATTTAGGTATAGGGATATGATATATCATTTCGAAGCATTTCTCACCATTTTTCAATTCACTCAGTGATATACAGGGGATTTCATTTGAAAAAATGAACTTTTGACTACTTTTATGCACAATGGAAATAATAGTAATTTTAGCACGCCCTGTATGATATGGAGTCGATTTCTTGGTNGTAATTTTAGCACGCCCTGTATGGTATGGCGTCGATTTCTTGGTGTTAGTTGAATATTTCGAGTTTGTTTAAACTATCATCAAAATATCAACTTCTCATGAATTGAGAGTACAAATGTACTTAATTTCAATTAAGGCTATGTTTTGGACTATATTTGGCACAATTTATTTTCATCTCGAAAACAGATGGAGGTAGGTATAGGACATTATCAACAAAAAAGTATTAAACTACCAGAGCAATTCCAAAATCCAAGAATGTATTGACCTATGGGGTGTTCCATTTAAAAAAATTAAGTTGCTAGGACTTTTTGATGGAAGTGGCAACGTCGCAATGCTGAAAATACTTCAGATCGATAGAACAGGTAAGGACATGTGAGAGGTGAAATTTTCAGAAAAATCATGCTTTGCGTTTTCCAGAAACGTCTAACCTACCATCGACCGTGAGTCACGCTGTATACTCCAAGAATATTCTATGACCATTTGAAATATATGAGTCCGTTTTATGATATAGAGGGAATAGTATATGAATATATGGTGCTGTGTGGGACATCAGTTTTTTTATGTCCATCCAAAGTTTCCTCTTTCGCGAAGGAATGAGAGCATGTGATAAACTCAAATGTCCAGTTCTTTGTGGTACGGGGAGTGCCGAATCCCAGGAAGGATCAAAGGTTACTCATGAGTGTCCACAGTGCACTCCATCGAGGATGTCAATTGATCTGCTCACTCCATTTTGCGTTGTTCATGGAAAATTTTGATTTGATTTGTTAGTTCAGCCATATTCCATATAATATTTGTGTAGACGCATGTCGCATTACCTCTTCAAATGGTGATACGGAATCTTTGAATTAAAAATGAATAGGCACGGTTGTCATTGGTATAGTTCGTCATTCTTTTAGCGATATTTTTCAACAATTACGAAGCATGAGATCAAAAAACACTAAAGGTGGAACAGTAGGAACTCAGCAAAGTAGTGTATTTCCGAACTCAGCAAAGTAGAGTATTTCCGAAATTCTGATATACCTGCAATCATAGCAGCTACACCACTGGAATTAGATGTAGCGGCAAGGTGTGAAGCTGCAACTGTGTCTACGCAGGTGAAGTGCCAAACCAACGGTTTTTCAAATTTCCAAGAAATTAGACTCATCTCGTCTGGACGCTTTCCGTCGTTTTAACTTACAGCAAGGGGTTCAGGGGTTCAAGAACTGAAGAAACCTCTGCAGTGGCTAGAGCTCTTTTTATAAGATCCTTAATAGAATGATGTCTTGTAGATCTGCCAGAACTAAATTTACAACTTAGGCTATGATAACTATTTTTTTTACACTGGATCCACATCTGCAATAATCACTATACAAATTGGAGAACATATCCGAAGAGCTATCAAAATTCCGAAGAAATTCCAGAGGAAGAGAGTACCAAAAAAAAGTCACGGGAAGAGTATTTAGCCAGGCACCCGATTCTTTGCGCATAAAAGCTTCAAGTCTAGCCATTTAAATATCAGAAAGTTCAGCAGACTCGAGAAAATGATTGAGAACCAAATTGACCATTGGATAATCTCAGGCATTTTGACACTTTTTATTTTCGGGAAGGGTATTTTTCGTTTGTGAAAACCATTTATTTTGACCATTTCAGTAATACGTATCAGATATTTCACACAGAGATGTGAAAAAAATGAAGTTGATAAAATGACTAGAACTGATATGAGAGAAAAGAAAACTGGATGTGAGAGGGACGAGACTATTCAAATACCCAAATTACCAGAGATATCTTCGAATTCATTATTGGTAATTTTTTGTAAAGATTCGCGTGAGGTGGAATCCATATTCCGTTCCTGAAGTCGAAATTTCACATCCTAATGTCTACTTCAAACTAGAATTCCCAGTTGATTCTCATAATTTCAACTCAAAACTCAGGCTTGAGAATTTTCAGTCGAAACTCTGTGCTCAGAGTCAGAATTTCAACTTTTGAATGATGATTCCTTTTTTACACTAGAAATTCTGAATTTACTATAAAATTTTCGACTTCAAACACGAAATTCAGATTTTGTAGCCGAATTGGGACTTTCAAATTCCTACTCCTAACTGGAAATTCAGAGTTAATTTTCAAAATGTCGACTTTGAACTTGAAATTCAGAATTAATATTCGCAACTCGTTCCTAAAGTTGAAATTTCCACTTTGAAATTATATTTCTACTTGAGACTAATAACTACTAGTTGACAATCGAAGTTTCGAGTTTAAAATTAGGATTCTGAATTCAAAGTCGTGATTGTGTAAGAATAAATTTTTAAAATGGTGTGGCCGTTGTACAACTTCGTAGTAGCTTCATTATTGATATATTTTTCAGAACGGCAGTGATACCCTCAGCTAGTCACAACACAGTAGAGCCCTTTAGAGCCTCCATCCCCGAAGAGGGCGAAGAAAAAACTCTAACTAACCGAAAGTTAAAGCAGTCCGGTTCGTGTTTATGCAGTTATCGGCCTTTTCGGTCGGCTTATTGGATTTTCGAAACGGTTTTCGCAGGGAACGTCGTCCAAATCGGGTCATTTTTATGCATAAGCCGTGGCGAGGACAATCAAATCCTGTTAATAAACGGTGCGTGTCGAATGCCGTTACTGAAATTCAAAGGAATGTTTCGGAGTTGTCGAAGCGTTGTTTTGAGTTTATTCAATTCCGAATGGAATTGCGAGAAGTTGATATTGCCAGTTATGATGCGACTCCCGCTTAATTAGTTATCAAGTGCGATGATACTGAATATTATAGAACTATTAATGTTATACTTCGATTTCAACCCTCAATATAATATTCTGTATATGAAGTACAGGATGACTTCAAGTTCATTTTTAGTTTTAGACGAAAACTGGACAATTTTGTCACTTTCATCTCATCTATGAGGTAAAATTCAACCATTTGATTCCAATTGGGATCAAATAATACCCCATTCGAAAGGTCATAGATTTCTTTTTCCGAAGCTTCTCTCTTTTAAAAAGTCAATGTAGCAGATATCGAAAAAAGGCGTTTCGTAATGAAAAGCGGATTAACATTGAGAAAAGCAGCTTTTGAAAAAACCTACTCACAAAGAAAGAATGATGGTTGATATTCAAAAGGCCAGTGAGGTATTTCTCAAATTGAAATAATTGGGCTAGCTGCTTACTGAAAAATTGGAAACGAAAGTGGGAAGACGCTTCACGTTCGTTTGTGGTCAGATAACGTTTTTTTTATCGAATTTGAAAGAGTGAAAATGATCTTTCATAAATAGTTATTTTCTCTTTCAGACTACGAACTAAATAGCAAAGTGCCTCAGTCGTCTCTTAAAAACATCTGTTGAAAAAAAATCTGTTTAATATCTGTTTTTCCGTTAATCAGCTGTCGCCCCCATACGAACGAAAACTCTCAGAAGTTGAGATACTTGTGCAAGCTAAGGACTAACGAGGTCTTTTAACATGTGATTCCTGACTAGCATCCAGATACTAGCATGATAAATATATCAAGAGAAGCTACTGATTTTATCGTGGAATATTTTATGAATGAGTAATTCAAAGAAACATACGAAATTACCTGGACTATGATCCCTGTTGATGAATTAATCATCAAAATATCCCCACAATATATTTGAATCAATCTGGCAAGTCTCGATGTATAAATGATGTTCTTGAAGAAAAAGCTTGTTTATACATATATAACTAGCGATGAGGTAGAATTACATAGATAATTTGAGTTTATGGGGCTCAAACAGTCAAGATACAATTGAAGAAGGATACAAGTTAATAAAAAATGCTAGAAATATTGTAAATACAATAATTGCATAACTTTATTCATGTACAAAAAATCGTAATTGAATAGCTGATAGTTAGATGGAAAGCAAGAATGAATTGTGTATATATTTAAATAGGTAGTTATATATTCATGAAAATTTCAAAATTAAGGGTCATGCACCAAACTGCGTATAAGAAGAACTTTGGCTATCTTTGGAGAAGAATAATTCATCAAGCTTATAATAGGCTTGTTTAACAAGGATTTTTTGTATCTCTTCTGAATCGCTTGAGACATGTAGTGCTCCTAATGACTGTGGGTAGGTGATTCTAAATTTTGACGCCGTTATATTGTATAGTCTCTTATTTTATTATTGAATGGTTTTGATTATCCGATATGATTCCTTCGCTGAGTATTACAGTATATAGTTATCCTTTGTTACAAAAAGTATTTTATTTTTGTTTATTAGAGTAATCAACTACAGGGCAAGCTCAACAAGACCGTTTGAAAATAAATGCACATTTTATCTGTGACTAAATATTATTCTAGCGTGGAAGCTCATTGTTACAAATAACACATTTTTCAAATGTAAATACCTATACCTATTCGTGATTTTCGGAACTTGGAGTTTAATCTCAACAACAAACCGTTATTTTCAGCACCTCGACACGTGTTTCAATCACCGGATGATCATCTTCGGAAGGAATAATGAACTGAATTACATATAATACTATCCTTATTTATACCCCAGATACCTTTGCCAAGTACCTGCATCTTATTTGACTTTGAATTAATTTTACACGTTGTCTTCTCTACTAGTTTTGAATTAATTTTACAATATTGTCTTACACACTGTATAGAAGTAAACACAAGTAAGTTCACTCTCTGCCATATTCGGGTCAAGATTCCCCACCTCGAATTTTATGCTCAGTCGACCTACAGCGCAAACGATTGAATCTGAAGCGTTTACCAAGCGAGCCAAGTTGAGGCATTGAATATTATTACAGAGTTAGTGTTTATAACTGGTGGTTTTATATTTGTGAGAAATTCGTGTCTAGTTTCAAAATGAACAAGTGTCGAACTGTGGGTTGAGGTAATTTGTAGGGTGATGTCAGCATTAATTTTTTTCGATTTCCAATTGACGAAGAAAGGTATGTTTTTCTAGTATTTATTATGTAAAATTGAAGGACTCAACATATAACGAAAATCATTAAATGAATTGTTATAGACCATATATAGTGGGTTCGTTGATATGCAGACTTATTTTTATAAAATGAATTTGTTGAAATTGAACTTTACGAATCATATACGCCTCACAAGTAATGATATAAAATGACAAAACAATCGAAGTTCCACTGGAAGTCTACGAAGGAAATTAAATATTGAACCATATCAAGTTTTTGATTTGGCTTGTATGTATCTACAGGAAAAAATTACTTTCAGTGAAATCTCTGCGAAACCAAAGTATCAAATGTATATTTAAATAATCTTTTTTGGATCCTACTTTCCATTTATATATTCCAAATAATCTACTATGAATAGCAAATATGTCTATTCTTACATTCTGTCATCAATAACAAAAAACAGAATTTCATTCGATTGACACACTTCATAATTAGCAAACTAGGCAACAACAACCAACCCAATGATATAAAAAAGTTATTTAAGAAAAACGATTCAAAACCAAACGAAACAAACGTTTGCTAAACGACCTCTTTTTTTTTCTCTCATTAAATTCTGATTCAATATATTCAATACTATTTATTTTGATGAAATGGGAATCAAGTCACACTCATTGTACAATATAGGAAAGGATAGAATAGTTGGTTTTGAGGAGTTATTGAACAAGAAAGTGGCTTCTGCAGCAGAATATGAATTTCAATGAACCTTTTTTCTGAACACCAAAACAAATTGAATTTCTGAAAGAAATGAAAATAGTTTTCAGCAAATTTACTATAATATCAGAAAAAGGAAAAAACACGACTGGACAAATAAGATTCATTGAGGGGTGGCAGATAACAATTTCGGCATTTCTCCAACTTTGGAAAAACCTACATAGTGAAAGACACTCCTACATATTGATGGGGAATATAAATCAGGACTGTATGGAAAATTTGTTCCGTCAACAAATACGTGTGAAAATGCCAGAAACCCACCTCCAATTCGAATTACCAGTGCTTTCAAAAACACATTTACTCTTCAGTATTTCACATAGGCAGAAGGAAGTAACTGTATAGAAGATACTGGTGAGATTTCATATAATATTATAGATGCTGACATAAAAAGAATGAAAATTCTTGTGGAAGTTCCAAAAAATCCCTATAAACCTTTGAGAGTAGAGACAAATTATTATAGAACTCTAGCCACTCCCATCTTTCTAAAAAATGTACAAATTTTGCTACGGCGGCTAGTATCATACAAAATGAAACAAATGTATATAATTATTTCAAAGCATACAGTAATTGAAAAGCCGAATAGCTTGGAAGTTTATATATGCTTCCAGATTCATTTTAACAAAGTATCATTCATTTATAGACAGAATTTCTCAATCATTTTAATAATTTATTTGCCATTGATTGCATAGGCAACCAGCTCAAAATAATGTTTTCAAAAGTTAACATTTTCCTTTGTATTATTCATTACACTTTGAAATTTGCCAATAGAAATTTGAAAACAAATATTCAAAAATCAAAAACTCATTATTCTGAAAAACTTTTAGAACGGATTAGCATATGTATTTGTGCTGAATTTTATAATCTTACTTTACAAAATATACGTTTACTTCACCACCTTGTCTTATTTTTTATCAATTTTTAAACAGTGTAAACAGTTAATTATTTATGGTGAGCTCCTTGTAGCAATGATAAAGTCAGATAATGGTCACATATTTTTTATTCGAACCTTGTGTAAAAGTGCATAACACCTCTTAGGCGACACCCTTCTGCCCCGCTACTCTATAGCAAAAAATAAAATATTGACCTGATACATCAAAGAAACCGACCGGGAGTGAATTTAATTGTGTTTACTTCTATACAGTGCCTTATCTAACAGTCAAGTAAATCCGATAATGAAATATTATTTCAACAAGCTATATAATATGCTATTCGTTATTCATAATATTATTATTTTTACTTATTTCTGCACTCTCATAGGCAAATAGCTGCCTTATGTTGTCAATCTGTCTAACTAACCATTATGAACTCAAGTCATGGAATGGTTTTGTCGCAAAATATGATGGGCGACTGCTGATCTCTCTAATCTTTCATATTTCAGGTTAGATAAATGCTCGTTATATCTTATTTTGATAGATCTTTCAGTCTGTTCATAATTATTTGCAGTTCTAAGATTAATTTCCTGAATTCCAGACTTTTTCGAATTCTCGATTTTGTCTTTTGGATTTTCTAGAAGGTTCTGTAGTGACTTTTATCAAATACCACCTTCAAACCTAGTCAGCCACGATTTCTCGAGGGGTATTGTGGATGTTATTATAAGGAAAAATAAGTTTAGGTTAAGAATGAACGAAATTTCGACTTTCAGAAAAGACGGAACCAAAATAAATATATCTCAGTTTCATATCACCAATATACGAAGAAGTTTTGGAAGATTTTCAAGGAACCAGGTATGAAGGTGGTATTTACACTAGAGCTCTCCAGGAAATCCAAAGGAGAGAGTTGAGAGTTTGAAAGAGTCTGGAATTTACGAAATTAAATGTAAGGACTGCTATGCAAAAAATTTTGGACAAACTGAAAGCTCTATTAAAATAAGATATAAGGAACCCTCAGCCCTTCCAAAATATGGAGGATCAAAAAAATCAGCGATTGCCCGTCCTCTTTTAGAACAAAACTATTTCATAGACTTTATTTCAATAAGATTAGTTAAATGAGTTATAAATAACAGGCCTCTAGATGCCTATGAGAGTGTAGTAATAAGTAAACATGATATTATCATGAGTAAAGATAGTAGACCAATAACTAATAGCATACTATACAGCTTGTTGAAATAATATTTCATTATCAGATTCACCTGACTGTTGGATAAGGCAACATGTAAAATGAATTTAAGACAATTAAGGACGCAGATACTTGGCAGAGGTATCTGAGGTAAAAATCAGGACAATATTATATCTAATTCAGTTCAATCCTTATCTTGAAGATGATCACTTGGTGATCAAAACACGTATCGAGGTGTTGAAAATAACGGTTTGGTGTTGAGATTAAACTCCAGTAATATTCGTGAAAACCCATATTAATCCATAACATATATGTTTACACCACCGGAAATAGAAACCAACGAATCAAAGTATTCCCAAGTTGGTCAACCTCCATATCTCGATTCGCTCGATGTCCGCGTGATTCTATCAGCTAAGAGCCCGACTAACAGAAAACCAATAAAATTGTCGTAGTGTGACTGTTCCAAATGGACTTCTGTCTACATTATTAATAACATCTTTTCCCCGAGAGAAACGAATCCCGAATCTGGGGTGGGCACGGGAGCCCGTGTTGAGAAATGGCCCAGCAAATGCAGGTTACGTGAACTGCGGTCCAGGGAATTGGAAACCGCTGCTGGACTACACCAGCCGACTACGAGATGCTCTAATTATACGTCTACATTCTGAATAATGTAGTTTTATGTTTAGCGACACGCCTGGAAACATAAAGGTGGAAATACTAAGAGTTTTTCCATTTTATTACTTTATTGACTGTAAAAAAAGCGTAACGTGGGTAATTTTCCGAGATGTTTGAATTGGTCTCCCAGACATTATTCGAATTTCCACGAAGTTTTCTGCGTGTACATAAAAAATTTAGTATTATCATATGAAGCGATTACCCATGTTGAAAATACGTTTATAGTTAACTTGTTCAATTCAGTGAAGGTATTCTGAATGTCAACCAGCTTCTCCTACACACTGGCGACATGTTTTTTCCAAATTAATTAGTTGAATATGAGTGAGAGAAGCAAAACTATACATCACTGCAGCCAAGAAATTGGTGACGATTGCAGTGTTATGAGGCGAAGCCTCGTTTTGTTGAAAATATATTTTTTTGAGCTTCAATAGTGGCATTTCACTAACAAGGGGTATAATATTTTGCCTTGAAATTTCTAAAAGTCTCTAAGATGTGAGATTGCCATTATAAATGGAAGGGCCGATAATTCTACCTCTGAAAACACCCGCCCACACAGTAAATTTTCCTTCACTGTTATGCACAATAATTGAATTAGAATTTTGTTGTGCCCAAGTATGAGAATTGTTGCGATATGAACTGCCGGCACTGCTCACATGAGCTTCGTCTGCCCAAATACAATTTAACGAAAAATGGCGCAATTGGTTTTATCTCTATTGGAGAAAATATTCCTTCATGCCAACAGCGACATGTTCGGCAAGAGAAACACAGTTTTTTAACGAAGAAATCAAATTTCTTGGCCTTTCAACGACATCATCCGTTTGATTATATTATTACGAAGATGAACTATTTTAAATTAAGAAAATATAATATCATCTCAAAATTTACCGCCTATTCAAAGAGAAAAATGGACAGTTTCAAATGGAGACCAATATCCACTTGAACTGAAAATATATTGTTTGTTTGAATTGAAAACTGTATCCCTTCAAATAACTCAATTCGTTTATGATCAAGTAAATATTACAGGAATTTTAAATGTATGTATGTATTCATTTCAGTTTGAAACAAAATGTTTTATTTGAACATAGATATTATTGAAAAAAATTCAGATTTAGTATTATGAGAAACTAACAATGTAGAACAGTGTTCGCGTACGTGCCAGTATGGTTTGGAAAGTGACGTTGGTGTGTTGTTTTATGTGTCTCTAGGAAGTACAATTCTTTTCCGATTATTTTGTATCTACCATGAGGGAATAGATTTTACACGAATGTTGGAAAATATTTTCTTGGGTAGGTATTATAATTGGATAAAATTGAGGTGTTTGGGTTACTTGAGAAAGAAACTCAGCTATATCAGTAAGTACTCCGTGTATAACTAGTACCGAAGAGAAATTAGTAAACTTTGACTGCAACTCTTACTTCTGCCCTCATTTCGCGAAAATTATATCAATGCTCCACACATGCATTATTACATTTGCCGAGCTCTGCAAGTGTATATTAATTTGAACTGAAAAATCCTCCACGTTGATTTAAATTCGCCAATCTCTTGTTTTGAACATATTTTCCATCTTGCTTTAAATAGGTGCATTTTCTCTAAATGAAATTTGATTTTCTCTTAGAACGAATTCATTTTATATTGATCGAGAGAGGTACTTATAATTTCGACAATAAATTATAATAAAAAAATACCAAAATAGATCCCATTAAGTATAAAAAGCACCTAAATATGACAGAGACTTCCTGATTTCAACATGTAAATGTTTGTTGAATTCCGAAATGTCTTTACTTTCTATAATTACTTCAAAAAAGTTTTCATTCATTGGGAACAAATTGAATATACCCTACTCAGTATGAAATTATTTCATTCCTTCAGGAGTGTAAGAAATAGGTAGAAATATCACCAAACTCACTAGAGGAGAAATCAGTTTTTCCAAAAACGTGAAAACAATGAATGTTTTTATTCAAATAGCGAATCACATGCCTTTTAGTATATTTGTATGATCATGAGTGAAACTTTTCAAATGAAACATTTTATATTTTCCATTGATCCTCTAATAATACTTGCACAATATTTTGAATTCTTATAACGATTCCAAAATGATCATTTTAGAAAGCAATTTTTCTGTAAAGACTTCTGTCCTCTTCAAAGGGATTTGAGGTACGTCTTTTGAATTGATTATATACTTCTGATAAAGGAATGTTTAAGCACCTTTTAACTTGATAAGAATCGTATGTTATACAACCTCAAAAATTTTGAGGGTTGCCGTTCGTATGCGAACAACAATTGGGTTAGTTGACGGAATAAACCCCCTATACAGTTTTTTATAAAAAAATATAGTTTTTTTTAAGTTTCAGCTGTTTTCATAGTTTTACCTTTCTAGATATTCGAAATAGTGGCTAACGATGATGTGCTGATTTCTTCTTTCGATTCAGAATCCAAGTGATGTTCCGGAAATTGTGGATGAACGAAAGCAAAATCCAAAACTTGATATATGGTAGTGATGTTCAGAATGGCAACTAGTTTTAAAAACTTTATTTGTGTAAAATTACAAATAAATTAAATAATTTTCTTGTTAATTTGCAATTTGCCAAAAATTTGACACTTTTTTTGTGTATATTTTCGGATTGAATATTTATTTCTGTTATTTGTATAACTGAATGATCTCTCAATAGTGTGCGGATGGAACATGACATTTAAGCAAAGATTAGCAAAGAAAATTCAGTTGTCTATAACGTTTTGTTTTTCATCATGTTTTATTAGGTTAATATTCATGATTTGCAATTGCTTCATATAAACCAATCATAATATATAATGTATTATTTTATTTCTTCCCTTACCACTTATAGCTGCTCATATTACAGATAAGATACTTTGGATTGAAGTAACTAAAGACATCCATATGAGAGAGACAAATTATAAACGGAAGCATAAGTTCATCTTTGATGAAGTAAATGAGTTTATTTGATTCAAACAAATGAAAACATTTGAATGAAAAATGATTTTCTTCAAAGAAAAACAATTTATTTTCCTTACGGAGATATTTGAATAGTGTTCCAAGTTAACATATCATTTTCTCAAACCCCAAAAAGTTTCTCGAAGTTTTGCTTCGAGATTAATTCTGCTCACACTAAAGAATGCTTATTTACTTCTCTTGAGCTGATGTGATGATTTCTATTGAGAGGTATGCACAATCTTGGTGAAATATTTTTTTCACTTGAAATAAGCGTTTATTCAGTCCATTTGAATTGATGATTCAAATTCAACTTGAGGGAATATATTTTTCAGTTTATGAAGATATTTCTTCATGAAAATAGGAGAGCAAGATTTCTTTGAATTGAGCCGATGTTCTGCACTTTGAAATTTTTATTTTCACTGTGGATCCTAACGTTAGTTCTTGGTGGAACTATTGATATTTCCAAATTTCGCGTTGACGTTCTGGAATTATTTCCAACAGTTCCTAAAACGACTATTCCTTCCAACTCATCACCCCTATTTCATTCATTTGATTTCGGGTTTTTTTTTTCTAAATTGACCACCATCAATGAGGTTGTGTCGCAATCTAGCGAAAATGTCTCTAAAAGGTTGTCTTCTCTCTGAAAATCTCTCGTGAAACAATTTGCTTGCTGCCTCTGCATTTTTCCCGGTTTGTATAAAATATATCCAATTTTTCATTATTATCATACTCCATTGCGAATGTGTTCGTAAATAAAACAAAAACCACTGATTGAATAGCATTTTTTTGTTTAAATCAAAGTTTGACAGCTAAAGTAAAAATTTGCATTCCGAATTATTGCCGCATTGGCCAAAACCTACTTGATCAAAGTGTGCGTTTCAAAGTCAACATGAAAAAATTCTGTATTTCAAAGATAACTCCAGCAAAACATTAAGTATGCCTCATCCATGGAGAGGCAATTTAAGCTCTATTGAAATATGCAGGAATATACAGGTTGCCTCATCAAAAAAAATGTTTTCCATCTACTTCTCATGTCTCATTTGAAAAAAATAAGTTTTTCTCACCGTTGAATTCTACGTAAAGAGCTTTTTGGAATAGAAACAAGAAATTTTCGATGGAAAAAAGTTAAAATATGAAGATTTACTGAGGAATGGAATTCAAATGATTTTAAATAATAGACCAGGAAGAGAACGTGTATGGTACCAAATGGATGGTGCTCC
>WOGN01006293.1:0-12541 GCA_015342105.1 Leptinotarsa texana | reverse complement strand
AATGCGGCTCAACTACATGAGTGAAACCTTCGTCTAAGTAACAGTTTCATCTCATGAACGAAGCCCCAAACCCGTGTACCAGTACTCTAACAACGTGTCTGAGGAGAGATACTTACGTACTAAAAATGAATAATCAGTTTGATTGATAGCCAGTTGATGTGTGCGTTCTGCTCATGAATTCACTACTCTATCGTTCGCAAATTCGATCCTATTAACTTTCAAAGATGAAAGAAATCGCTTCCTTGTGTTCAGTGCCTACCGAATTATCGGTACTCGGTACTAGGAGTCGTGCTTCTAAAGGTGAATTATTCTTAGCAAATACAAGTTTCAACTTTTGAAACCCTTACTATTCACCGACACAAAATGTAACTTAAAACTCCTAGGAATCATGTACAAGACTCGACTGAAACATTTATTTATATTTATATAAAAGAGAAGCTATTCCATCGGAAGACTGAAATATTTTTTATTGCAGCTTATGGGCATGTGGTTTGGAATCGAGAAAATAGATCATCTTGACGAAACCCGTTACATCGATAAAAAGAAGCCATCTTGTCCAATCATTCACATATCAGAGGATAGGAGATCATCGACAACTTTGAATCCTTTGTATAAGAACTACAACTACGGGTATAATTATGGGGAAGGTAAGTTATTTTGTATATTGGGTGTTTCATTTCTCGTAAATACATTGAAATTCTAATATTTTGGTCGGTTGAGAGTCGGTTCCAGAAGTCTCAGCACGAGGATTAAGATTATTTACAATAATATATTACAAATAATTTTTACTAAAGAATGAGCTACGAAAATGAATAATAATAGTCTTCCACAAATCATACTTACAGTTGTGAATTCATAATTATTGTTGTGAATTTACAGTTATACGTGTGAATTTACAGTTATACGTGTGAATTTACAGTTATAAGTGTGAATTTACAGTAACAATTGCAAATTCAATAGTTTTTAGCATTCTACTGTGGTATAACCTTTGTATATAGACTATACAAAGGTATAACTGTAAATCATGACCAGCAGTTATAGACAACACAATCATCGCATGTACACTTTGAACTTGACACATTTACTGCAAATTAATGGAATATACAATTAATTAATCAAACAAAATAATACATGCAACCTAAACTAGCCACAGCTAGATTCAATTAAGCCAAATGAAAAAATATACTCTTATTGAACTGATTACACTTTTTGTCAAATTGTAATCACACTAGTTGAATATAGCTTTGGCTAGGTTAGCCTACAATTAAGTTGCTGCTTTATTAACAATTAAATTCACTGTCTACAGACGTTGGTCACGCCATTTACTGTGTATTCACACGTACTTGTAAATTCAGACATATATCTCTAAATTCACAGTTGTAATTGTGAATTACGGAAAATGATATTATATATTTCTGTAGCATTTCTTCATTTTCATAGTTTCTGATATTTATATTAGTAACTTTTGATTCAAACCGTAGGCCACGGTTATAACACTCAGAGGCCAATCAACGCTCGTGAACGAATGTTGCAACTAGAAATGCGCAAAAGAATCTACGAACAATCCGAATACGATAGGCAAACTACTTACGGCGACTACCCGGCCAGCAGAAGGCAATACAACTACAACGATATTTTTGGGCGACAGAACTTTGCTGTGAAGTACTTGAGGTTGTATTGGGACGAAAATGGAGAAAGCACCGAGTTTCACATGCGCTACAATGTCAGCAGAGCAGGATTTTGGATCAGTTCTGGTCCCGAGAACGGAGGTAATCTTGTTTCATCAACAAAATCACATCATTTTTAGTATTTTCGTCTGTACGTTTGTAAATGCTATTTCCAAAAACGACTTGAACGTATCTGAGTGTTTATTTTCACTAATGTGAGCTACTGTCTTATTAACATCGATTAATATTGTGTTCACGGATCAAGTCCTTCATTTAGACAATTATGTTATGAAATATGTAATGTTCCATTGAGCTTGTTTCATGCTATTGAAAATAATCTGGTTTGCTTATAGACTGATCGAGTTGAGGGTATATTATACTTATCGAGCATAATCGGTTCCAATACCTCTTAATATTTGCAGAAAAATAGAAAAATTCAAGAAGTAAGAGTTTAAATTGATCACGTGTTTGTTGACCAATAAATTTGATCGTGTCTACAGCGGTGTTGCCATGTGTCAATTATTTTAAGAAAAATACGAAGTTATGAAACATTAGATAGAGTACATTGTCTCATATGACTAATATATAACGTTAAATTTCATATTTTTGGTGGGTGGCATGAATGCATAATTGATTTATTTTATTAGGGTTCATGAGCCTTCGAGAACCATTTAAAAATATAGCTCCTTAAATTATTTTTAGAACCATGGTTTTCGAGTACATTTTATTTCATATGGAAATTTTTTCATAAATTTAAACGTTAACGGGTTTATATACAATTACATTATTGAAATGTCTGTGACATCAACATGAAAGTGTCTACTGCCGAAGATATTTCCAAAATAACTTTTTTATTGCGTTTTGTTTTATATGGATCCCATGTATAATTGATTCTCCTTTCCAATGCATTTCTTACACTTTCTTCCTAGATTCAGTTGTTTTACTCCGAATCACGAATGAATCAGAAACTGTTTATGCGCTCCGTGAATTTTACAATTTGGCAATGTTCATTATTTGTATTGTACCTACTGGTCAATCAAACAAGAAGCGGGACTAGGTCCATGACGTCACGGGCCTAGAAAATCCGATTTTTAATAATTAATTACGGAAAAATAACGCTATTTAGAGAGCTGAAACAAAGTACACTATTTTTCAATTTGAAATTACTACCAAATGAACTGAAAACCAAAAATCATGAAACGAGTCCATTCAACTGTTAATAAGAAAGCTGCTGTGGTAAGTTTCAGTTGAAATTAATGTTTGCTTAATTCATAAATGAAAATATTATGATAATTTAAAGAACAACGTCAAACATGTATTTGAAAGAAATGCTATAGAATACTGTTCAGTTGATTTGGCTGAAACTTTGGATAACGAACGAACGAAGCCTCGGGCAACAGCTAGTTTTCGAAAAAACAAAAATTTCTATAGACCATTCGCTAAACAAAAAAGTAATCACGTTGTTTCTGTGTGTTTACAGAATTCATTCAGCATATTCATATTCACATAATTAAAACTTACTGATAAGAGGCCTGAATTCTGTTAGTAATACTGGACGTGCAAGTCACACTCTTTCGCAACTTCATATATTCGGTAAGCAGGCTATAAAAGTTCCCCCGATTGTATGGAAGTATGCTCATGAATATAGATAACTGTTATCCGAATTTTGCAAAATCTTTGCAAATAAAATGGCAGCCACATATACCGCAAAGAAGTTGAAATATTGAACTCTACTGCGAATCGGATTAATCATAGAATCACAGAACTTCATATATTCGGTAAGTAGGCTATAAAAGTTCCACCGATTGTATGGAAGTATGCTTATGAATATAGACAACTGTTATCCGAATTTTGCAAAATCTTTGCGAATAAAATGGCAGCCACATATACCGCAAAGAAGTCGAAATATTGAACTCTACTGCGGATCAGATTAATCATAGAATCACAGAACACATGTAATACATGTCATCTTTTCCTTATATTGTCTGTAGATATGGATGTCTGAAATCATTCACTCCAACTTACCACCACAACAATATCTGGCCTAGACCTATAAATTGTCAATTTGATAGAATCGCCGAAACTTTCATCAGTTTCTTCATTGAATGGGATATTTTTGAAATATGTACATGGAGTAATGCATCCATGAAAGTGATTGCGTGTTTGATTATTGAGATTCAATAATCAGCGACAACAAAAGTACAAGTAGTATCATATCGCTTCAAAAAACAATTACACAAATGAAATATCAATTGAAAGATTTTTCCAATGAACTCTAGATATCAGAATATTTTTCACATAACAAATGATTAGACTGAGAACAGTGGCGGAGTATGGGGTACATAACCCCTCCACAAAGCACTGAGTCCTTGGAGGTTCTCTATTGATGTTCAGTAGTATGTAATCGGGAACAAACATTTGAAAAACATTTAAACCATTGCTTAGTTTTTAATATTGTAACAATAACAATAAGGAAAATATGTATATTGAAAATAACCTTTAAGTGAAAAGCTGTTCTGATACAAGCATAATGAACTTAAAAGTTAATGATGATTGAAACCGTATTTCTGAGTTTCCATTTTGATTTTCATTGCAGTGATTCATAAATCCACATATGTACTTTTTGGCGATATCTTTCTTTTTCGCCTCATATACTCGCCTCATATTTCGCCTTATATTGTATAATCTTCCAGGATCATCGTTAGACCCGGAATTCAGCCATTTTGCCGGTACAATCCAGGTGTTGAAAGCTGTAGGCAACCACTTGGTACTTACTTTTTGTCACCAGCTACCAGATCGGCAGTTGTACTCCATTTTGCTTTCGAGAGAACTGAAACTTGACCACGTAGAAATTCATGGTGTCCATAACATGCTCCAACGAAAGGGTTTAAGAACCAGTTCGGTACAAAAACTGTGTAACAGCGGAAGAAAACATTCCCTGAGTAACATCTTGAAGGTTTCTACCTTAACGATATTTCTTGTTAGTAGATTACTTAAAAATTGAATGATGAGTGAAACGTTAGGATGGTAGACTATGTTTTTTGTAGGAAAATACCTCGCAGTGCAAGTTTTGTTTATTATAAGAATATATCAAACTGTATTATATAAAGTGTATTTACAAAATAATTCGAATGTTCGAAAATTTTTAAGCTGATTGCTGATTATTTTCAGTAAAAATAGAAAGTTAGAGCCAAAGAGATATAAATATAAACGGACCAATTACAAGTACAAAGATATATTTCAAAGTTACATACAGAATGGACGTGAAATTAGAAAACATATAGCTGTACATTAATTTTTAAGTATTGTATTGTATTAATTGCTAATTTGAGAACTTTATATTCCGTTTTTCCTATAAATTTGAATATTTGTTAATTCGCTTTAGGAAAATATTCAGTTACTGTTAAATAAAATAAATACGGTAAACTCTTGATGTATTGATGTATTTCGAATATTTGAATAATCAAATCACAGCAATAGCCGTACTTATTTGGTTTTTCAATGTCGTACAATCTGGAGTTGCTCTTCGGTCTAATACGGTATAAACTCAAAACAAATGTTCTAGCATTGAGTAAGTGCTCAAGGCCCCAAAGGAGTGAAGAAATGAAGAATTTGACAATTCAATTATCAGAAAAGTTCCTAGCTGAGTTCTTAGTGCTGAGTGCTACTGAACATATATTGATAGATACTTTGGACGATACAGTTTTACTATGAATGCGTAGAAGAGCCAGAAAATCGATATCATTTTTTTCAGATCCACACAAACTGAGAATACACAGTGCACAGTTATAACTCTTAATTTATAGTTATCAGTTTGAATTCATAGTTTCAACTGTAGATTCACAGTATAAGTATAAATCATGACCGGAATCTGTAACTAGCAAACTCGTCGTCGTATTTTAACTTTGTACTTTAACTTAGCTATTTACATTTATTTCAAATGGAGATATCCAATTTCTGGTAACCTTGAAACACAAGAGAGAAAAGGTTTCATTAACGAGTTCACGTAATAAATGAAGCATTCCTATTTTATTACACAGAAAATAGGTTTCCAAGCTAACTATAGGTACTAGTGAAAAATCAAACAAGTCTATCCGTTATGCATAGTATGAAATTAGTAGCATGAAAGGTAAAATAGAACAAAGGTTGGTGTTATATATTTTTAGTCATTAATCTAAAAGGAACAGTCTCTGATGAGAAATGACAATATCTTTTCTGTTCGTGGACTTGAAACCTTTACGCTAGATAGGTGGCATTTTGTAATGAAAATAACCACAATAATAAGGATAGATTATGAAAGAAGTGATCAAAAAGTAATTGAATTCGCCAAAATCATGGCTCGGTCATTGAAACCAGAAAGAATTACAAGGTAGCGAGATTACAGACAAAAGTTCTTCTCACTCGAAGTTTGGTGCATATGCATATTACGCATTTAATTATATACACAATTTATTCAATTTTAAATTTTTGTCAATGAATAGAGGTATGTAATCACTGTATTTACTGTACTTAAGACATTTTTAATATATTTTCATCCTTCTTTAATTCTATCGCGACTGTATGAAACCCATAAGTTCGAATTATTTATGTAATTTTACTTAATCGTTAGTTATATATCTACGTAAGCTTTGTCTTTAGAAACCTCGTTCTTCGGACAATAAAATATACTTTGATTTAATGAATAGAAAATACTGGAGCTAATTACATTTAATAGCATAGTTCTGTTTCTTAATGAAAGTGTGTAATAACTTTATTTATCAATAAGTTTGCTTATTATATTTGAAGGCGTAAAGCAACTGTCTCTAAATAATTTTTATTTGACAATTTTGATACCAAAGGACATTTATTTTTATCTTAGGAGCAAAGATGTATTTATGAGATCTGTGTTTAACACTCAAACTCAAAACTGTGGTTATGTCAGAGATGTGGTTATGTTTATATTTGTAGTTAGGTTATGTTTAACATTTCTCAGAAAGGTTAAACAAAATATAAAATGAATTTATAGATTTCCTCACGTTTTTAGATACTGACTTGAAAACAGGTTATAATGGACAAAATAATCACAGCTAACATTAAAACGGTAAATGAAGAACTTGCACATAAATTAAAAATATTAGTCAGGATCACTAGAACCAGTATAAATCACTTTATTAGGCAATCAAACTACAGATTGGCTGACTTTAATGATAATTTAAATTCAGGCAACAACTTCATTAAAAAAATTGACAACTTTTCAAAGACTTGGCTGGAAGTTGTAAAATGTTCCTGTAATATCCCTTAGTAGCAACTTAATATCAATTTCATGAATAATTCATATAATCTTCAGATGAAGAGATTGGGGAAATTATTTTATTCCTGCAGTGAAAAAATATTCATTGAATTATTGGATAAGATTTGCTCTAAAATGTCTGATGAAAAAATTAATCTCTTTAAGAGTTTAAAATTTTATTTTATATATGGTATACTGGTAAAATTTTATCAATATGTTATAAAAAATACCTAGATATTCATTACTTGTCTAATGGGAAAGAATTTTTCTGACTTTTCTTCCATTAATAAAATATTTCATGAATATGTTCATTTTTTTACTAGTACCTTGGTTTTATTTACTAAATGTAGATACAAAAATTCTTCATTGTTGAATATTCTGAAATTTTCTGTCCTAACCACGTAACATGCAAACTTGATACTGAAAATTTTTTAATGAGCTCGTAAAAATTTCAGGTTTCCAGATTGTTGTTTGATGGTATAATCAAGCCTACAGATTTAACAAATTTATCAATAAAAAAGGCTTATGAAAACCAAAACCTTAATGCTTTCATTACAATTACCAATGAAGTTGCTAAAACCCAATCAGAAAACTCTTTGGAGAGGTATAAAGCAAAAAAACCTTTATCAGACTTGGATGGTCTGCCTATAGCAATCAAAGATAATTTCTGCACAGAAAACATAAAGACAACATGTGCCTCAAAAATGCTGGAAAACTTTGTTCCTGCTTATAACGCCACAGTATATGAGAAACTTGCCAACGCAGGAGCTATTTTAGTTGGTAAAACGAATTTGGACCAATTCGCAATGGGTTCAGGCACCATTGACTCAATATTTGGACCTACCAGAAACATTTGGGGTTCCACAGATAGTGATTTTCGTATATGTGGAGGCAGTAGCGGTGGGAGTGCTGTAGCAGTCGCTTCTGGAACTTGCTTTGCGTAAGTGTTTAAAAAACAATAATTTATTTATTGATGGAAAACCAATTTCTACAATTTTCAATTTAAATTTTTACTGAACAATAATTAAACTAAAATTAAAAAACAGATTCATACATGCGGTATTGCTGTATTATGCTTCATCATTCCAATTTAAACAGTTGATTTTCAAAAGATTGTAATGTTGATCCAAATATGTCTATGTCTGAGTGTAATCTATTGGCAAGTCTTGGTATTCTGTTTACCAGGACATGAAAGATAGCTGTGACACCAGGTTAAATATTTCTTGTTTGTTTCACAGAACTACTCAACCCAATTTCTCCTAAAAGTTCAGGACAATCAACTTACTTGAAAAAAAAATTGTGAAGAACGCAAAAGTCTAAGATAAATCTTTGTTTTTCAAGTGATTGGAGGTTTAGTTGTGACCATAATTCGACATAATATTAAGTGCCAAAAGTTGAGAGATTTAAACAGGGAGCAATACAGAAGTTTAATTGTATTGATGAAAAATTCCAATGAGGAATGGAAACCCATCATTTTATAAGTTCTAGATATATAAGGTCTGTTAAAGAAGTAAGGTGAATGTTCAAATTTCACGGACTACACATATTCCATTAGCGATGTTTTTATGTTGGTACAGTCGTCTCGAACATATGTACACAGTTTCAACTGTTGCATGTTTAGGTTGTTGGTGAGAGGCATTAAAGTTAGAGGTAATTTGTTTATTCAGTGATTTTCTGCCGTTGAGAAAAATTGATCAGAGAACTTGCATCAAATTTTGTGTCAAAAATGGAATTAAGTGTTCAAAAAACACCACCAGAGTCCAATCGTCCCAATAGAAAAGCCCAGGAGAGCCAAGACCAAAAAAAATCATACCAAGTTTGATCAAATGTCAAGGTTTTGCTCATCGTTTTCTTTGATTACTGTGGCGTAGTGCATCAGGATCAGGAGTTTTTGCCACATGGTTGTAGGGTCAACAAGGAGTATTGTCTTGAAGTTATGCGCCGTTTGTGAGAAGCAATACAAAGGAAACGTTCAGTATTGTGACATTGTGGAAAAACAATACATGGCTTTTGCATCAAGATAAGGCACCTGCTCTATTTCTATTTTTTGTTTTCTCCTATACACCATTCGGAAATTTAGAATTTTGACAACTCAAATCCAAGTTTCCAGCAATGCAACCATTTTTATCAAAAATAAAATTTTTTGACAAATGGATAATAAATAAGTTTCCCATATGGTACAAACTTTTTGAAACTCGCTGTATATACAGTATAACTTGCACTACAAAACAGTGAGATCAGAAATAAGACTAACTTTTACTAGATTCTTCAGCCCTCTAAAGACACTTTCCTTCACAGTTTCGTATATCTAGGACCTAAACTGTATAGCCTTGGGAAAGAAAGTTTTTGGCTTTCTACTACTCCATCTTGATACAAAAAAAAAAGAAGGATGAGAGAATCTTCCAAAGAAAGAAAGGAAGTAACTCTATATATGGATATGTAGATCACGCAAAGAAGTAACTTTCAGGCACAAACTGATAGAAAGTCCTTATTCCATCAGAAGACAAACTGATCACCTCGTACTACTTATTTGTTTGTTGAGACAAATTCCTATGTAAACTGACGTCACACCCTCGGTGATATTCCAATAAAAGATAATCCATTCTATGACACTATGTTTAAAATTGAACAATTTGATAATACTAAATTTCTGCAATAAATCTCTAGTGAAGGTTTCCATTTTTATAACAGTGCAATTGGCTCTGATACCGGTGGTTCCACAAGAAATCCAGCTTCTTACTGTGGCATAGTGGGTCTGAAACCAACATACGGACTAGTGTCCCGCTCTGGACTGATCCCTCTGGTGAATTCGATGGATGTACCCGGAATACTAGCCAGAACAGTTGATGATGTAGTTTCTGTACTGAACGTAATCGCAGGGTTTGATCCCAAAGACTCGACGTCTCTGACCAAGCCGTATCGAAAAATAAGGTAGGGCTAAAGCATTATAATTCATAACATTTCATCTTCTATGCGAACAATGTGTTCTTTAAAACAATTTTTCAAACTTCACAAAATGTGACCTACCTAGGTTTTATCTATCTCTAGACTTGATTTTTTTAGAGTCCTTGAATTCAGGATTTTCCTTGTTCAAGATTGCCACCTGCTGAAAAAATGAGCATCAAGGGATTGAAAATTGGCATACCATTGGAGTATAACTCGGAGCACCTCAGTGATGAAGTCTCGGATACTTGGAATGAGGTTGCTGCATTTCTGAGTCAAGAAGGTGCAGTAGTGAAACAGGTAATCCCACTTCCTCTAATAGTGATAGTTGATTTTGTATTGGTATGCATTATAAAGTGGTCCAAAATAAAGTAACAATTATGAAACAAGAAATTCTTCTTTGCTGGACTGGCAAGATCAAGTCCCTTTCGAATGAGTTTCAATTTATTCAATAATTTGACAACTTATATGATGTCTTGATGAATTGACAAAAATGTCTTGATGAATTGACAAAAATGTTAGATAATTTCAATATTGAATGTTTAATTTTACTTGTATATTTTATTACTCGACTATTTTTTAATACTATTGCCTTTTATATTTTTATTATTGGCTTGTATTATATCATCAAGTATGACTTGATGTTTAACTCGTGTTACATTAACAATATCTTCTTGAATCTTTCAATAGCTCATTCAAACTCATTTCGTTCTTGACTTTTTCAACAACATAACTGTTATGATCATTATAGGTCTCGATGCCCAACACAGAACACAGCATTGTCTGTTATTCGATACTGAATCAGTGCGAAGTTGCTAGTAACATGGCTCGATATGATGGCATTGAATATGGTTTTCGTGCAGATGAACATTCGTCTACTGAAAAATTGTATGCTCTCAGTAGGCGTTTTGGGTTCAATGAAGTCGTGAAGAATAGAATTCTTTCAGGAAACTATTTTCTACTTTCTAGGTAGGATTAACAGCTCTACAATGTTTTTTTAAGGCAATAAAGAATAGTCAGTTTCAGAAAATGATATAGTTAAGTAGAACGACATGAGACCCAATTACTTTTTCAGGAATTACAAGAAGTACTTTGAACAGGCTCTCAAAACTAGGAGATTGATTTCAAATGATTTCGACAATGTGTGGAACGATGTTAGTTTGTTACTCACGCCTACTACCCTGTCAGATGCCCCCTTGTACAGTAAGTTCGTTGAAAGAACAAATAGAGATCAGTGTGCGACTCAGGATTACTGCACACAACCTTCTAATATGGCTGGTAAGTCGGGGGACATAGAATAGGATATTCAATTGGTGTTAAAATAAACATTAAGTTTCTACACAGTTTCAAAACAGCATATATACAGAAATATAACTTATAAATTATATAAAATATATCCAAGTAGATATGTAGGTTTCACAATATCGACAATTTAAAGTTTTAATTTCATTTTCTCAGAGACAAATACAACATTCTAAATCTAGATAATAAAACATAGCATTTACTAGCATTGACGGATAATAAATTGATCCTGACTAACTGCAGAGAAAGTGTCGAATTTGGCCAGCAATGCTATAGATTCCTCATCACGATCTACAGTTCTTCCTACAGTCAGTATCACCTTCTTAAGCAATCCTCATCCAATTGAGAAGTTTGCTACACATTGCGATGTGACATCACAATATATTGATCAAAAGCCTGCGTCCATTGGCGCATTGATAGCGTACAAGAAATTGTGAACACTATTGATCAATCTGATTCACTTCATAAGAACAATGTTATATCGATTAACAACTCCTTCGAGAAATTCAAAGTGTTGGAGTTAGCAGATCTGTCTAAATTGATCAATGGATTGGAAATGAAATACAACAGTGAAATACTCAATTGCAAACTTATTAAAAAAACGTTGGTGTTATAGGACATGCATTGTTGCATTTTATAAATACATCTTCGAGCACTGGCAGATTCCCGAAGGAGCTCAAGACCAGTGTCCTTGTGCCAATTCAGAAAGTCCCTAACACAAATAAATCATAGGAATTTAGACCAATCAACACTTTGCCTTGTATTGAAAAAATATTAGAACTCGCAGTTTATAATCAACTCATTGAATATCTAGAAAATAACGATATTTTACTAAAACACCAGCCATGGTTTCAGAAAACATAATTCATGTCTGCATTACAAGTCACAATATCAAAATAGAAAGAATCAATAGATTAGGGACATTATATCATAGCCGTATTTTTAGATCTTAAAAGAGCTTTTGAGACAATTGTTCCCCACATATTACTAAATAAACTGCAAAGTATTGGTATCCGGGAAACTGTTTTGTTATGGCTGATTGATTATTTATCACAACGCAAACAGGTAACCAAAATAAAGGATTCAGTGTCATCATTTCACGATGTCATTTTTGGGGCACCTCAGGGGAGTGTTTTGGGACCTATATTATTTTTAATCTACCTGAATGGTATAGATACCATCCATAGTTGTGATTACATGAACCTTTTTGCAGATGACACTTTGTTATCAATTTCAGGAGATAATATAGAAACAGTAGCTGATCAAATGAATAATGAACTAAGAAATATTTTCAAGTACATGAATATCAATAAATTAAAACTCAACACCTCCACAACAAAATATATGATGTTATCAACTG
>WOGN01006292.1:0-12543 GCA_015342105.1 Leptinotarsa texana | reverse complement strand
CCGCTGCATTGATAAAAATATGTACGAAAAGTTGCGCATAAACGCTCTGAAATGTGCCAGCTTATTTGGTTCTACCTATATATGTGAACAAACTTTTTCAATACTAAATAATAATAAAACAAAAAATCGAAACCGCCTTGCAAATGAAAGTTTGAAAGCAGTTTTACGTGTTGCTACAAGTAAATTTGATCCAAATATAAAAAAGATTGTAAACACTATGCAGCGCCACGCTTCAAATTATTGAATTCTTTTTGAATTTTAATAAATTATTATCAATTCTTTATTGTCATTAAATAACCTATACTTCTGGCGGCCGGCCCGCCATCAGTTCATGATTTGCCCGAGTGGCCCCTAGTCTTCATAAGTCTGTGCAACCATGCTATAGAGCCAAAACCATAACCTTCCTTAGATGTTTCCGGCATTCTAGGAAAAGTTGGAGGAGTTGACTTAGTATTTCATTGTTTAATTTTCCCCCGTTCTGTTCATGATTTTCAAAAATTATCAGTAATTTGCATTTCCTATCATAATATACCCAGTTATATCAAAAATATTAATCGAAATATTCCATACTGAAATATTTTCTCAAAAGAAACAAATGAAGCAAATTTGATATTCAAATCACCAAAATTTTCCCATATTTTATATACTTTTTCCTGAGTGAAGCAGATTCTCCTAACAAACAGACACTTATTTTTTATGACTTCTACTAGACATACAGAAATGCTTCATTAACCAAAGTAACTCCACTAAAATATCGGACGACGAGCTTTTAAAAAGCCAGGGATTATACCCTCAGGTGAGATTAGTCTGAATTTATTCTTTCACTGAGTCATCAATTAGACACTCCCTTTTCTTTTTCATTGAACAGGGAGACATTAAGTGTAGCATTTTCCTAACAATTTCAGAAGTAATAACAATTTATAGAAATTGCGTTTCTTTAAAATACTGCCATCTAATTGCCTGACTGAGAATGGGTCTCGGAGGTAAGGAAAATGCGCAAGGGGAGATAAAGATGTTTACGATCTCGTAAAAATTACTAGGCGTGTGTGAAACACTAGCGTTTTATTATGATCGCTCATGAGAATTTGTGGACCGAATAAACCACTTCATATCAAGGGACTCGATGTTGTTTCAATGAAAGCAACTCAGATTTGAGGACACCCTTGTTACATTTTGAATGTGTTCATCTTTGTTATTACATTTATTCATTCATTTGCAATTTGGGATACGAACAGGTAAAACCCAAACGTGATGTCCTAACAAACAATAACGATGGAGAACAAATTAATAAGAGGCTCTTCACCTTATGATTATTATAAAACAAAAATTTAATGATTGAAAATAATTTTGGATGTTCTGTTGAAAGCAAATGAAGACAGAGATAACACCGAGATTACCACAGTATTTGTAACGAATCACGCATTCTAGTAATTGGAGAATTTCAACCTAGATTTGTATGAATATTACTGGAGATAGATGAGCTGGCTGATATGAATAAAAAATATAGTGGACCTAGGATTGAACATTGTGGTACTTATGACTTCAATTCGAGAAAGTTCGACTGATTGGCTGCTACTGACACACTCCGATATCTTCCCACTAAATAATCAATACTGAATTCAACACCATCTTCAGATTCGATGCAAAATTAACAATAATACGTCGTAGTTTATAGTGTCAAACGTCCTATTAAAATCGGGAAGTATCAGGGCTGTACATAAACCTTTATCTGAAGCTGTGAGAATATTATCGACTGAATGCAGCAAGGCTGTCCTCTTCTTAATCCATATTATGTCGGAGGTGAAATTAATGTTGATTAAATATTTTTTCCAACAATTTTGATATCATGGGTAAAATGCTTATTGCACGAAGGACCTTCAGTTCTTGAGGATTAGTGGTTTATGGAAATGGTAATATTGGAGCCTTCTTCCAATTTGAATGGCGTTAATAACGTTAACTCATCCGATATTTTGTCACTGATATCTTTCAATGTTCCATCTCATCAAACTTGATACATACCATTGAATATTTCGGTATTACATACAGAATACAATTAAAGAGATCAGCTGGTCGCATGGCAAAACCGTTGGTAAGGATCAACATCAAAGCTAAGAGAAGTGAAAAGTTTTGTGAAACCTAAATTTTGAAGGGACCAAGTAACCAGTTTATGGTTAGGCCAGACATGCCTAACTTACGAGTATTAGCTTCAAAACAAGAATGAACCAACATTGTGTAGCATGTCACGTGAATCTGACTGTGAACCATCTCCTTAGTGATTGCCCCTCTTTCACCAGCATGAGAAATTATCATGGACTACCATTATCTCAGCAACTGAAGAATATTACTAGAGTTTATTTACAACACCAAACCGTTATTTTCAACATCTCGACACGTGTTTCAATCACCAAGTGATCATCTTCAAGAGGAAGATTAAACCAAGCAACTATCTTAGCAACTATTTTGCGACTAGCCAACAATTTTGATGAAATGTTGAACTTGGAACGGACTTTGACCCAATCTACTTCTAATAGATTGATGCTCGACCAAATTATTAAGTTTTTAATATAAGTGTTGATGCTTTCGAATAAGGCTAGGTTGCTTGGATTTCTAACAAGAGGTGCTCATGATTGGCTCATTTGGGGTGTCGGTGACACCGGGTGAGTACTTAGTTGGTTAAGCTTTCTTTTTTCTTCCACTCTCACCAATATCTTATGAATGGATGATTCAGATCGTTTCCCCTGATAATATTCATTAAAAGTTAGGTATTCAGTAAATTATGATACTATGTTCATAAACATGTTCTCAAGGTTAACTGTTCACAGTTCTGGTTATGATAATAAACTGAAATCCGGTTATTACAAAATTATTTTTATTACTGTTGATATATGATAATTGGCCATTAGGTTTGTATGGACAAATGAATGAATAAATATAGTTCTAATTTGTTTTTGACAAAAATTGATGTCATTTGTATAAGAAAAATGAAAATAAAAATAGCAGTGAAAAAACTAAAAAAAGCTTCATTAAGAAAAGAATTAGTACTTCGAGTTGATAATTTTGTTCTGTGGAGAATCTAGTATCAATAAGACAATTTAAAAGAAAGGACACGTTCTAGAAAAACACGGGGTATTTACTGGCATCCTGACAGTAATTTTGAGTGGCCACGTGAATTTTGAAGCTTAAAAAAAGTCAGTGTCAGAAAATCAAACAGTATCCAGACTAGAAAACCAACTTAATGAAAAATAATAATAGTTTGATCCTTATTTCAACAAGTTTTTTCATTGTCGTCAATATTTTCAGGTAAATTAGCAAATTTTTCAATACATCATGAAATAAATCATATCACCATACTGCATATTCACAAGATCTGAATTCCAACCTCAACTCGCGTATATGTACCTTATGGATAAAGCTTCTCCAACAATAACAGAACAACGAAAGGGTTCTGAATTGATTGCCGCTATCCCAGCTTAGCTGTAAAGTATACATGTATAATAACGAAAGGCGAAGGCCCTTCGCCGAATATTATATATAAATCAAAGGAACGAGTACACATATTAGGGAGCACGGATTACAATAATAGCTTTGTAGTAGCGACCACTGCCGTGTGATTGAAGTTATCTTAGCGATATTTTACGGGGACTGTCGCACGTTAGGCGAGCTTGTAATTGCAACGGGAAGATATCTACCGGGGTTGTGAAGATGAAAGGGCGAAGGGTTCCCCCTCGAATATTGGACTCTCGTGAAAGGTATTTAATAAGGAGGTGGTTTTTGAAAGAGAACAAATCGATTTCGCTGAATAAGCTTTCACTCCAGCATTTTATATCGACCTTTTCAGATATTTTCACCGTCTACGATCTTAACGTTTCGAAGGTCAAACTCTGCCATCATGTTCAAGATCGAACTGGCGCAACTGGCCCCCACGTTGGGTACCCACATTGGGCGCCAGATGCTATGAAATTTATTCAACGTGTCGCGAGCTGTGATTTCTTGAGCGATATCCAGCCTCGCAGTAACGTTCAAGTGCCAGCCACTGCTTTTTGTAGACTACAGTCGGAGAGGGATGCTGGGTCAAATAACTTTCAAATTCACATGAAATGATATCTGATACTACCGAGCTTTACTTCACAGTCTCTAACAATTGTAAGGCATATTTCAGATTGACAATTCACGTGGGTACCCAAAGTATACTTGAGGTTAACATCCAGTAAGTTGAAGTAATATCAAGATTTGCCATTTCGTTTGATGCATTCTTGAATGCATCAGGATACGTTCTACGGATAGCTGGACCCAAAATGCCTTAAGATCTCACTTGTATTGGTTGGTGTCACAGCCAGAGTTCTTGCTCTGACCTTTGGCGATAAACAAGTCCATGCAAAGGTGGGCAGAAATCTAGGGCTTGAGCTACGTTACTAACGTTCCTACTAGTATCTTAGGTTAGTTGGAGGGTGTTCGTGCAAATTGGGTAGGCATGATGAAGTGGAATGATAATGAAGCAGGAACAAGAATGTCTTAAATAACATGACAATGGGTAAAGATGTTGGTCTAATTATGATGATAGTGATGTTAGACTTCAATATGAAGTTTATCGGACTGTGGTCAGGTGATCCGTGAATATAAGTAATATTCGGGTAACACATTTTTTTATTTTGTGCAATTACTCGTACTAAGTGGATTATCCAGTTTGGATTCATCTACTTCCGCTTCACCTTCATAAAATGTGACGTCGAGATATCGGAATTGTTTCAGAAATCTCTGAACATTGCTTAGTTTGTTGAAAACGATTGTTATTCTAGTGGACTACTGCTTGCATCTCTTCGAGCATGGCCGACGTGTTCGCATATTGATATGTCAGACTATGATACTTTCCTGAGATGCTTGTCAAGTTTTCAAGCGAATGATATGAGATGGTCTCAAGACCTTCGCTGAGTCTTGCCTGATTTTCCCACGGTTCCGAAATGGATGTGGCTCTGAGAAGTTAGAGTCTTTTCTGCAACATTACTGGATAAATGCTGTCTAATTAAAATAAGCTATATGAGTGCTCAAATGAACTTCTGAGCTGGAATTTTGTCCATGCTCGTATTAGCTAGATTTCCCCAGGAGTTTATCACATTTCCAGGAACCTTTCATCATATACCTAATTTAACACTGCCAATTTCCAATTTATTATCACGTCTGTGCTACATCCTTATCCTCCTAGTGAGAAACTGTTTATATTCTTCTAAATATAATAATGATTGTCTGTAAACAGTATTGATCCTCCAGGTATTTACCAAGGAATGTTTTCCAGATATACCTAACGTGACATATAATTTTTGACACTTTGGCATTTTGAACTTCAGTATACAATACCTCAAAAAATTCTTCATATTTTTTCCTGCTGCTTGGGAACCGCTTGACTCGTTAAGTTTTTCGAACCTACATATGAAACATAAATAAACAAATACAACTTCGTTGAAACACAGACACGTACTCAAAAAACAGAAGAAAACAACTCTGTGTGGTGCACTAGTTTTATCGAGCTTCAAGTTCTCGGATACTTTATATGATCCATGTTTAAATAAACAGTACGCTCAAAAAATACAGAAAGTACAAAACTCGTGTGTACGGCTCATTCACGAAATTAGATGCTAATTTATATAAGAAAATTATACAAACCAGAACGCCGCCTTATCTGTACAGGAACATCACTTTTCGTACTGCTTTTTACAGTCTGAACATCAGATTTAAGGGTACTTTTACCCCACCTAGTTTCAAAACTGAATTTTCAAGCGATCTTTTAGCTACACTATATGCCAAGTGATCAACCTGTTACCTAAAGAAATAAGAAATTCAGATCTTTCTGTTTTACGGAAAAGATTCAAATTCCTTCTGTTCGAAAGCCAACTTTAAGTATAAACTGCCCAACCCTATACATTCTTCATGAGACCAGAATAAGTCTCAGTAATGGACGTCTTCTCCAGCATCTTAATAGATATTTGAACAATCCCAATTTTTTTTCATGTATTACTTTCTTTTTGTCTTAGCTTAGGTAGAATCTTTTTGAGGTTGAGTGGAAGAACAACTCAGTAGCACTTGTGCTAACTGAGTTGAAGTTCACCTTTTCTTATATCAGTAACTAGCTCTGTAATTATATAAATATTTGTATGTAACTACAGCTGGGAAACAATAAACACGATTGTTATTATTAATATTGAATCACTACAGCCTCTTTGGCTTACTGTGTTTCATTTTCCGTCTTTCCAGAACACCTATTTCGTCAATATTCTTCCGCAAACTAGTTCGTACAGGAATTTTAATGAATATTTGAGATATTTTTCTGGACATAATTTGAGTTATTCATGAATTGCTTGCTTCCAGTGATTCAGAGCCTCTCAGTCGCATGAAAAATGAATGTATTCAACAATTCACTTTGTGGGATATAACGATAAGCGTTTTGCAGATATACTTATCGTGATGTATTTTCGGCATGGCATTTCGAACTTTAGTCTGTAGTCGCTATCTTTGCACGAATGGCTCGACAGCATTCCAAACAACAATTTAATAATTGAACCAGCATATCGGACCTGATGCTTCCCCCGTCGAGCTCGAATAACTGCTCCCAACGGCTTTCCAGATAGAAATCCGGTGGTCATATAGAAGGAGTGCGGTCTGCAATGCTCTCCGGTCACGTCATTCATATCTGGATAATGCCTTGTCGGTTGGGATATTGGATGTGTTAATACTGGTGTCCGACAAGCCATAAACACAAGACGGGTCTTGCAGATGGCGCTGCTGCTGGTCACTCGTTACGGCCTGATTACGCGTCGCACGGAGCTGATCGGGACGATCGTAAACGATTCCGGAGTGTCCTTTCTGAATTGGTTTGGGGCATGATTTAAGTTAGCTCGGAGATACATAATTGCGAGCTCGGATGAAACAAATTTGCTGTGCGATTGCAGATTCTCATCGGGCTAAATGACAATGAAATGAAACTATATTGAAACATTGCATATCCACTTTTTGGAAGTTTATTTCAGCCAAGATTGAAAACTTTGTATGAATATTACATAATAACTTGTTGACTATTTATCATCCATTCCTGTAATTTGCCACACAATAATTTCAAAGTGATTAAACTCAATAATTCACAAATTCACGATTTGGTAGAATAGTGAAGAGCTTTATATTTATACATAATAATGATAATAATAATGTTTATTTTGGAAAATGCCACAATTATTTGTATAAAAAATAATTACAATATGTAATAAAATGACACACACACACACACACACACACTCAATTAGGTATATTTTTTCAAAACTGACGTTTTAAAAATCCTCAACACAATAGGGTTCTAGATCTACAAGTATCTTTTTGAAGTTTTTTTAAATTGATAGTATTACTATCAGAATGTCTAACAAGCACTGGTAACTTGTAAAATTTCATTGCCATATAATAGGGAGATTTTTCAGTAAGTCTAAATGTATGATATTGTAACGAATCAAAGCACTAACTGTCTTGAACTAAGTTATTTTTACAATATTCCACTAATGTATTTACACACGTCAATATTCACAATTAGTTAACAGCTCGCTTTCTAAGTACAGACTGACTCCACCCAGGGATCGGAGGCCGTCTAAATAGCGGCAACGAATATTATAGATTGTTTCTCGGCGTATCGGCACGTTACCTCGAACTCTCGTTGCGTTTCTCGGCGTATACGAAATTTTCGCGACTGGTCTAACCGCATTCTTTGCCGCTGTCACGTTCCCGGCGCGTGCAGCAACCGTCAGGGCCGGCCTCAGATTTATTACAGTATCTACTCTCTAAGCAACTTCAAACCATTTGTGGGTTATTTCCCTGACACCATACATTTCAAGCTTGCTTGCCTTACTTAAGTCTATGAAAATCCCTAGCGTCTTTTTATCATCATTAAACTCCCTGTAGACGTTATTGAGGAACTGTGTAATCACTTGACTTGTAGACAATTCCTTGCGAAAAGCAAACTGGTTCCTATTAAATAGACCCCATTTATTGAAAAAAGTTATCATTAGGCTTGAAACATTTTTGTCATATACTTTTGAGAATGGATTAATGAGGAAAATTGGTCTGAAATTTTGCATGTCAGTGTCATTTTCTTTCTTATGAATTGGCACAATTTTTTAAATCTTCAGGCACTCAAAAAAAATCCCCTCTTCCAAGGAGCAATTGATCCAGTAGGTAAGAGGTTCATCTATAAAATGTATTCATTTTTACAGTACATTCATACTTATTCCGTCGTCACTGGTGGAATTTGAAGTTAATGACAATATCTAGTATATCATACTCTGAGGGAGGTATGAAGTAGACAGAATGGCCATTGATATATTTAAGAGTTACTTCGCTTTTGGTAACTTTATTTTTCTGCAGAAGAATATTTGGAATGTCATTAAAGTAGTTAATGAAACAGATACCTCTGCAGGTTCAGTGATGAGGTTATTCTGTACATTAAATATTATTTTTTCATTTTTCTGCTTTATTTTATCATTATTAGATACCAGAATATTCCAAGCAGTGACAGATTTATTTTTAGCGTTCGCTAATGTATTGTAAATTCGACTCATTTTATAATTTTCTATATTTGATGTAGTAATTTTTCATATAACTACTATCATTTAATGTGAGAAAATATAGATCCTTTAGTTTTTGCCCCGATATCATTAAGCCTTTAGTTAACCAGGATTTGCGGTTTTGTTTAATTGTTTCTTTTTTTCGTCTTAAAGGAAAAGCGATTTCAAAATAGTGCCTGAAGGTTTCTAAGAATTTTTCAAATTTAACATTAGCATTTTCACTTGACTGATACATTTTGAATCAATTTTCCTTTTTGAGTAAGGACAAGAACTTCATAATATTATCGTGATTGCTCATCTCCCTGTATTCGTAAGTCAGGCTGGTATTTTCGTGATGTGATTCAATATTGATACTCAATATCTGGCAAGACTGATGGTCACTTATGTTACTAGTAAAGTTTTTGCAGTTGTAAGTGCTCTCCTTCAAATTGACACAAATGTCTAAACAATTTTTACCACAGGTTGGAGAATTAATTGTAAGGTTGAGACAATCCACCCCACCATGTATAAATTCATTTCTACAGAAAAAAATTGCCATTTCATAACCTGTGATTTGACTTGAACTAAGCTGTTCATTCTTAACCCAATGTTTACTCTCACAAAATATATCACAATTTACTGCGTTTAATATCATTTCAAGCTGAACTGATTTATTTCTTATACCTTACACATTTTGGAAGTTTTTTCCTGCGAAATGTGAAGCGGGTTTATCTGGCTTATCAGTACCCAACAATATTGTCTTTCAAAGAGTTATCTTACACATATGTATAATAGTCAACTATTTACTCTTAATTCACCCATTGTATCTCTAGTTTAGACTGAAATTCCAAATATATTTGCAATTAAAATATTCAGAGCAAAACTCATTAATCTCCTAGGCGTGCTGTTTTACAGAGGGTAATAGGGTCAATTACTCATGAAAAGTACCTATATACCTACATCTCCTTTAGAAGGTCAATCAAATAAGGATCAATGCTCTGGATCTGTTTTGACAGTTACTTGTAACCAAAAACTTGTTGATGTGCAAAGAACTCCGGTATCCTTTGCTGCTATAGCAACGACACCAACTATTGCACCATTTTCTAAGCCAGGTTAAAGAGAGCGAAAACAACATGCTACCATATTAACTGCGCCTCCTATGAAAATTATTTTAGAGGATAAAGAAAAGAAAAAAATTGCGAAACTCAATAACATTGGAAAATATGATAGATCAAGACCAAAAAAAGTTGGCAAAGAAAAGAACTAACATTTGAAAGAAAAATCTTGCAAGAGAAAAATTTCACAAGAAAGTTTTTCAGAGCGAAGATGAAGAGCACTTCGCGACGTTGACAGTGATGACGAAATGAATGTGGATAATGAAATTTATACCAAATGTATTATTTGCGAAGAATTTGGAAATAATAACAAGGTGTGGTATCGCTGCGTCATCTGCGAACTGAGGGCTCATGCTATATGTTCAGGATGGGATTCGATAGATGGATACATCTGTGATTTATGTGTCTAAAAATAAAATATAAGGTTGATCTCATTACCCAGTACCCTGAGCGGTATTACCCAAAGTCAGGAGCAATGCCGCTCAAACATATTTTTTTAAATGTTTTTTAGTACTAGTAAGTCAGAGATATATGCTTTGTTGTTGAATTGTTGATTACTCGATAACTGAAGACTTTGTTATTTTCTTAATTTTTAATTATAATAAATGATTTAAAAAATGTACCATGTTTTCCTTAAGTGACTGCCATTTCCCATCGCTACCCTAAGGAGTTGATATAAATTAAAACTGTTTTCAAATTTGAATTGATTCAGTATTCCCAAAAACACTTCATACATAATTCGTCTTCACACTCTTACCAGCATAAAGTACTTGCAATAATATGCTTCAAAGACTACAATATACCATTGTCGGACAATAATTTCTAGAGAGAGCAGAGTTTCATCAAATCACTTTCATCAACGGGTAATAAGGTAGATATTATCGACTCTCTTCTTTCCAAAAAACTGCAAAACAAGCCACATGGACCAGGTCTACAGGATTCCACTATAGGACATTGTCATATTTTGATGAAGCCACCAATAATATTGCTGGTTTTCAGAAATAGGAATGCTTGGACGTGGCTCACAGAAAGAATAATAATTCGAGTAAATTTTCTGAAAACAATAAAGACAAAACTTCATTGTCAGATAGATCAGGAGCATATAAGTTGATTTATGGTTCTAGCCTAAAACTTTATATTGGTCAAACAGAAAAAACTTTTTCCCACAGAATTAAAGAATAGAAGTAGTTTTTCCGAAGGAAAATACCAATTCCTCATGTGCAAACCTTTTATAGCATAAGGACACGATTTCAATCATGACAGATATTTCTCACCCATCCGATGAGATTTTCATTGTGAAGTTGTATTTAATTGGAATGGGTATTCATCAGGGATATGCAATCAAAATTACTAATACCTTATCGATTGAAGCAGTATTGATTCTTCCTGGTCGACACTCAATGAGGAGATTTTCACTGTTTACAAAATCGCTACACGGTTTATACTATACAATAGCGTGTTCATATATGAACATGAGGAAGCTATCACATAGCGAAAATCTCTCAATGAAACGTGACTTGAATGATATATTGAGCTTTTTTCTCGAGTTGTTTTCAAAAGTATAAGAAAAAAATCTACTCAAAACATACAACTGGTTTATATTGTCATTCAATTATTCTTTCAGATAACGTTTCAAATAATGAAAATTGACATAAAACTAATCTGCATGATATGACAAAGTAAACATGAACTGAATGTATTGATATTTTTCTACATTATTATCATATATTCATCAAAAATGTATAGAGAAGTGAAATTCGATTATGTTTTCATATTATTTATTGACATAATTGTATTTTCTATTAATAATAGCGGTTAAAAATACCAGTCTATTGACAAGTTTCAACATACTCTAATGGTTGGTCTCCTATGGCATTCATATTCTCTCCACATTCAAATCTCTTGAAATCTATAATTTCCAGTTTATGTTCTTTAAGGATATCTTTCACAGTAATACTATCATCTAACAAATATTCCTGGTGAATTAGACATGATTCTTCATCTTTGTTTTTGGCAGGTTCATCAGTCGGTGTTCCAATTTTCTTGGGATCCATGCCAACTATATGTTGACAAATTCCTGAAGAAATTACACTTTTTGATTGAAATCAGTAATATATAATTGTGAAATGATTTTTTAAATATGTGTAAAGACACAGATTCACATCTTTCTATAAACTTGAGTAGTACAGTGAGATGATTCATTTAGAAAGACTCTCATTAGAAAGACTCTAAAAGACTACTGCCAGTGGCCATTAGATAACCATGAAAATTTGAAAATACCTCTTCTGCGACTCCAGTCTCCATTATATTTCATCAGAAGTCAATAGAAACTCATAAGTTCGAAGAAGGAAAATAAATTAATTATGGACACCAGCCCTAGTAATCTCAGAATTTTTTGTCTTGCTAATTATTAACTGTTTTTAGAAAAATCGTAAAAATGAATTTTTGTGCCTTTTCAAATACACTGAAATATTCATCACATTTCATGAAAATTAAATAGAATACAATAAATTCAACATTTCAGATGAATTGAAAAGTAGGTTTGTTACATTTGGCTCTACAGTATAACTTAGGAGGATTTTTTCTTATATATGTATATATATATATTTTAGAAATTTGATATATATACATATAATGATTCTTTGGGTTTGTTCCGGGTTACCAACAAATCGCCAGATGATGACAAATGTGACTTTGTCGAAACGTTATGAAATTCATTCTCACCGAGGATGACAATACACCACACGGAACAAACCCAAAGAATCATTTCAACATATTCCTGTCCGTGAAAAACCTTCGATCTAACATTTTAAACCTTGACGGGGAGAGGAGGTAATATCGAGAAGAAGAAGAAT
>WOGN01006291.1:0-12543 GCA_015342105.1 Leptinotarsa texana | reverse complement strand
TTTTTTTAGCTTTTATTAATATTTTAATTTTTATTTGTTTGGTTGTAGCTTGTATGTTAATTTTTTGTTTTTGTTTAATAAAATTGTTATTTTCGGTAAACCTTAGTAATTTTGTAATTGTTTTTTTCAGGGTTTTCAAATCAATTTATATTAGATTAGACAATGGAAGTCCGAACTGATGGAATAGCTTCATCATTAATTCAAAACTAGTGTACCAATTGTCAACAGTCACATTTCGGTTCTAACCAGAAATAGGTTGTACAAGCCTCTCTACAATATCTATTGGAAAGTTGCTGAGATTGTAGGGCCCTTTTGGTTGTTTTTTTGGATATATCTCCAAATTTAAAACATAGTAGCTTCGGGCGTCAACTAGGGCTTGCACTTTACACACGTACTTGGCGGGCAGACCATCAAGAATTGGAAACGATTCATAGACATCGTATTGCGGAATATATCATCACCAGCCCCATCTGTTTGCCATAAGTCTCTCAAGTTCTGACGATCAGAATGGAACATACCTGATAAATATAGAAGTCCAATGAATGCTTCGATTTCACATTCATTGGTTGCTTTCACCATGCATTCATTTTTGTATGCAACAGATTATTTTTGTATCTTGACTTTGGTCCAACTTCAATTGGTTCATTTTGTTCCTTCTTTTCCGAGATTTAGTTCCTTGTTTTGTGGAGATCCGTTGATATTTTCATTTCCTATCTCATTTTGGAATCCCGTTTCTGAATTCACTTTGTCTGAATTTCCGGCAAAAACTTCATCTTCTATTGTTACGTCCTGCACTGAGTCGGTATTGTGGTCGCTTTCAGAGATATGATCAATATCGTCTTCGCTTCCCGATTCGATGGTGTCTTCTTAACATTCAGCCCATAAAGCTACAAGCTTTTTTTGTTCGGCGATTGATTTTCCTAATTCAAATAAGTCAAAAATAATCACTTACATAAAATGATAAAATCACAAACATGAGTACATAGATAGGGTTTGACACACCCCAGAGAGTTTTAGTTGCGTATAGTCTTACTCACTGCCTACTGAAAACTGCAATAACATCTGATATTAATGTTATGGTTATAGACCAGAAGCTACTGGGATGGGCGTGCGCATAAATCTGATATTTAGTCTATTTTGAAAGTGATATTTCCCAGCTGGGGTTTGTGAAACCCCACATATGTACTGCCGGGTTGAGGTGGGACTCTCTTATAAAGCATCATCATGAAACCACGACTATAACACACGACATCGCTACCAACTAACTAATGATTTAGGTTAGGTTAGATTAGGTTCAAAGTGAATGAGTCTATTTGACTCTTCACCGCAATCCGCAAAGGTTTATTGTGGATCACTCCTATTCACTTTCGACCAAACCTGATTCGGTCCCCAGCAGTGCACGCATGAAGTATATGCTCTGCTGTTCCATCAAGGTGCAAGATTCTCATCTTGATACCCGCGACAACCTTTCAATATGAGGGTTTTTGCACGTCAGCTACACCTAACGATGCCTTAGATTCAACCATGCAGGGCTTTTTCGCGTCTGGTTTTGGTAAATCATAACTTGAGCGTAAAAGCTTGATAATCTGCTCATGGGGGTTTGTTACTCCGCCTGATACAGATTCTGCGTACGTCGCTCAAGAATTTGGTGCAAGGCGGTTTCATAAGGTACCCCGCTCTCAGTCGTTTCCTGGCTGCATCACCAAACCTTTATCTTAATTTCAGTTATTGGATCAGGAGTTGGAGAGTTGAGAAGCTTTCGCTCCTGATCTAAATTTACAGGGAGGTCAGTTGGAGTCGTGAGCTCGACATCCATCTCCTTTGTAGACTCAGCGTCAGAAAAAAATTTCGAATTTATTTTGTCAGTAAAAAACCCACGAGTAGCTAGGGAAAAAATGTCAATCACGTCGGAGGCCCGCATTACCGTGACAAGGCGATGCTATGACGAGACGGCATCCGGTATTTCGAAGGTTCCGTAGAGACAGCAGATAGGCTCAGTGTCATTCAGTCTCTCGGCACGGATACACACATGTTAGGATTAGGACATCGTTGGGATCCCATTCAGTTAGTCAATAACAGAACCAGAAGTGATTCTGTCATTCCTGTATCCAGCGGGGCTACGTAAAAGCAGGAATCCGGTGGCCTGTTTGCTCAACCTCCATATCCCAAGCCAATGCACTTATCAAAAACAGCTTGCACAGTGGTTCAGGCAGTGAAAGGTGAACGAGGACAGCCAATAAGTAAATCTTAGTCTAATTTATCCCAAAGTTGTGTCATACTGTATTGTAAGTAGCATAATTTTATCCATGTTGCCTAAGATTTCATTTATTGGTACATTAATATTTCATTCTTATATTTGTAGAAGATATCAATATTGACATATCAAAAAGCAATGCGTGATCTACTGAATACCTAACTACTAAGCATGAATATGATTTGTATCATCTCAACAGAAGCAAATCTTGCGTTGATCACATCTTCATACATACAGATAATGATGTGGAACTGATGCTTCCTACAATAGTAGAAACAAATCAGACGGAACATTATTCAACATTCATTCCAATCGTTTAAGATGAATATACTGCCTCTAAAAAAACTCTAATGGAATTCAAAAAATATTAAAATAACTATTGAAAAACTTTAATAATGCCCCGTGGGAGACCATTTATAATATAGAAGATGCTGAATCGCTAGTAAATTTATTGATATCATTGACCATGAAATAGGGAACTGCTCTTGCACTATTGAAAATAAATTTGAAAGAAGAAAAGAATGGATGACTGCAGAGCTTAGTTTCATCATGAAAAATCGTGATAAACTACATCAACAGCTGCTAAAAATCCTACCAATCAAGAAATAAAATCGCTGTATAAATCAACCAGGAATAAAACATCTACTATGGTACAAAATACAAACAACAATTACTACAAAAATGAAGTAAATCCGGCAGGTAGGGATTCAAGATAGTTGAGGAATTCTATGAACAAAATACGATCAAAATCAATGAGACATAGAAATGATCTGAATAGAATAAAAGTAGAAGATGAAGAGACAATGAAACAGAAATTGTAAACCTTATGAATGAACAGTAAGTCACAGTGGGAAAAAAGTTTACGGAATAAATAAATACTGATCCTGAATATATTGCCCCACAACGCAACCCGCTCTTAAATTATCTTTTTTCACGAGCAGTTAACCAAAATGAAATTAAAACAATAATAACACAGCTAAAACTTATAGAGACACCAGGAATTGATCTAATAACGTCAGAAACTGTTAAACACATTTCTGACATAATTGCAGCATCACTAGCTGCAGTAATCAATAAATGCATTCAGCAAGAAATTTTTCTCGCAGAATTTAAAGAAACAATCATATTTTCCATATTCAAAAATGGCGACATAGAAGAATTTATCAACTACAGGCCTATTTCAGTAACAAACTTTTCAAAGATATTCGAAAAAACTCTTAAAGAGCAATTGACTTCATTTCTTGAACAATTCAAATATATGAAAGGTTATATCTAATTGACCTCGAGAGTTGATATACATATACAAATCGAAAACCCCTTCTTGGTATAGTACTTCGTTCAACAGTAATTTCCCTTCTGATTATAAACCCACTCCATGAAATATATTTTCTGAGATATATCCCATCGTCCATGCATGGGTTAATATCTGAAATTACTCTATGAAACCAGTTAAATTTTTCATTTTTACCTCGAGTGTACGTTCTTCTTGTATTTTTCATTTATTTTTATGAATCACTTCTAGAGATTTGAATTAATGCTTATGTATCATATCTACTATTTATCTACTATTACCCTGCATTTTTTCAACCTATACAAGAATTTGATTTCTCACAGATTTCCCCACTTTGTTGTACATCATTTAGGTTAGCTTATGATATTTCTATGTTGTTACGGTTTTCTTTGTGCAATAAAATTATTATTATTACTATTATTGTCTTCTTAAACTGTAAACTCTATTCCCTGTTGAACTGAAAATAATGAAAGAAAATAATAAATTCAAATATTCGTTGAGCGATTTATAATCGATAACCCGAAAAATTTCACATATAATAATAAAAGAAATGATTTTCCTAAATTGTATACCAGTTCCCATACCATCTGTATCTTTTCTTACGAAAGCATATATATTTGATTTTTGATAATACTATTAAGATAACTTATTGTCTTGGGTTTAATTTCATCATTATTTCCCATAAAAATGAAATGTCATTTCACCTTCTGTTTGTTTTCATTATTTCCAATTCGAATACTATGACTTTTACATTTTATATCTATTACGTGACGAACTGGGTTCAACTCATTACTTTTTATTTAACTGGCAAATTGATTGATTTCAAATTATTTGGTAGAGTTGAAAGGGTTTCATTTTTCATTGAAGTTCTGAAAGCTCGTCACTGGTTTTTGTTTGATTTTTATTGATATGGACGCTTCCAATAGGTGATATATTTATTTTCCAACCCGATCGTAAACTTCCGGCAAACGCTGTTGTTTTTCACATGCTGAAGCTATCTATCTATGTTTTATCTAGTCACTCAAATAGCGTTCATGTGAATTGACCTGAGTCTAACGTTAAAGTAAAAAAAAGTGACTTATTGCTTTCGATTCCATCTGCATCGGACAGTAAATCACAATAGATTGATATCACGTTAGATACTGTGCTTCTATGTGATGGAATAGGCCGATACCTGATGAAAATCTAAGCGTATAACGTATTCAACATATGTTTCGTCATATAGAGTTGCGAATGAATTTACTCATCTCATTGAGAAAATCAGGTGATGAGTTAGATAGAAATTTCTAAAATCTATACTTATGAATGCGAAAGTCACTCACTTCATACTTACTCATTCATCTCTGTTTCTTCACATTAGTAAGTCCTAAGAAGATGACATTTTTTATATAAGTGCTTCTAAGGTCTCAGATGTGCACTAAGAAAAGGTTTCCAAATTTTCCTATTCATCACTGTTTCTCCGTACCACTATATTTTCGGAGTCTGAAATTTCTAATGTAGGTTCATTTTATGTGGAATACTCTTCGTGATCAAAACAATAGCAGAATCAATACTCCTGACCTATCTGGATTGAATTATTCCATGCAGTCCATCTCGTTTTGTGTTTGTAAATCTTTTGCTGGAAAAATGTTCACTTGTTTACTTTGTAGTAAATGTTCAAGAGGTAGCAAAAACTCATGTATTTCCTAATATGACTGATAACCAGTCCGTGCAAAGATTATTGTCAAATCATCTGAAAATGGAATGTTTAACAGATGATGATCGACTGTATTGCCAAACATGCGCCGAACTAAGTGACTGTTATAAAGAAACAAGTATATCTGATTCACCAGTCAATCTAATAATAACACTGATGATCTGCAAACAAGAGTCAACCCCTGACGGAAGCACGAAACTTTCTCGAAGGTTTGAAATAGATGAATATTTCAATCTAGCAGACCACTATTATAATATTCATACAGTCATTGTTCACTGTGGTTCTGTCGTTGAGTTTGGTCATTATTACGCCTTGGTCAAAGACGAAACGCATAGGTTTAAATTTGACGACAGTCGTGCCACGAAGTGGCAGATCAAGATCTTCAGATGATGTGATGCTGAAATGTTTTTCCGGGTTTTCCTGCAGCTGAAAAAGTAAATGCGCCACTGGAATCAATGAAGTCGCCCCGGAGCGTCAATTAATTTTTATTGTTGTTTTTATTTTTATAGCTGTTTTTTTGAATGAATAAGGAAGCATTTTCCAATATTTCTACTGAGGAGCCAGCTCCGGAAGAAAAGATGCTGTCATAAAATGAAGTTTCCTCTTCATCACCGTTTTTCCATACTGGTACATTTTCGAAGGCTGAAATTTTGTGTTTTGAAGACGTACTTGAAATACGTATTATTTCGCGCCATAGATTAGTACACATAATTAGTAATTTCGCAATAGTGATACAATGTCATTCGACGATGAAATGGTACATTTTTGAAAAATCAAAGTAGAAGTGAGATTTGGCATACTATAGTTTTATGGCATGAAAAGAAAGAAGAAACGCAAAATGACTCTCCGAGGTGATTTTATTGTCGTATATAGGAGTACAAGCCAAATACTGTAAGACTCATATATTCTATGTTACAAACAGCTAAACATAACATAAACATTTGATGCTCAGAAGGATTCAAACTAAAAAAATCAAATATTTTAAATCCCCAGCAAACCAAATAAGTTATGGAGACTGTTCCGGATGAAAAATGTTTGTTAATTGAGGTATGTTTTGATTTGCATCTACAGTTTATTACATTTATTTTTATTTTTATTTTGATACAGTGCTCAGTACTAGAGGAATAACCAATGTGTATTCCATTTTAGGTTGCTTTTGCATTATCTATAAGTGGAGCCCTGAGACGGACTGAATTAGCCAATGTGAAAATGAACAATTTGCAAAAACTGTATTAACTGTGCAGGATCCGAACACCAAAAATTAAGTACCACTAACTTTTATATTAATAGGAACATTTTATGGAATTACTATAAACCAAAACCGGAAAGGCAAATGTACCTTTTGGTTTTTGGAAATGAACAAGTTTGGTGCAATGGTCGAAGAAATCGCTATAGTCTTGAAATTACCAAACCTAGAAAACCATACTGACCATAAACTTAAGCGATTTTCAGCCACACTGTCACTGGATAGTTGTTCATAATCTTGTCAAACTCGTATGGAATATTCTTTTCCGCACTTGTTGCACAATGTACTAATGTAGGTTCATTTTATGTTGAATATTCAAACTGAAACGCCCCCACTTAGGATAAAAGGGGAGCATTTACATATGAACATCACCTTTTCATCAATGTTTCTCGGTACCGCTATATTTTCGGAGGCTGAAATTTTCTATGTAGGTGACTTTTATATTATAAATGAAAATATTTCTAAATATTCCAATTGGGATGCCAGAAGCGACAAAAAAAAGGGATTCTTAAAATAAAGTTACTTTTTAACACTGTTTCTCCATACCGGTATATTTTCTGGGTCTAAAATTTTGTAAGTAGTTTCGTTTCATATTGTAGATATTCAATTGAAAATCATTTTCTGCTGCTGAGGCACCAGCAGCGAGGATGTGCAATAGAAAGAGTTTTAAATATTTCAACTTGGGCGCCAGTTGTGGGAAAAGGGTCGTTTATAAAATGAAGTTACCTCATCATCACTGTTTCTTTATACCGGTATATTTTCGGAGATTGAAATTTTGTATGTAGGTTTGTTTTATATTATAAATGTGCAATAAGCAAGAATTTTTTGGATATTCCAACTGGGGAGCTCCCACCTAGGATAAAAGGGGCGCGTTTACATATGAAAACTACATTTTCATCGATGTTTCTCTGTACCGCTATATTTTCGGAGGCTGAAATGTTGTATGTATCTTCGTTTAATGTTGTTAATATGCAATAAGAAAAGATTTTTGGATATTCTAACTTGGGTTCAAGCCGCGGAGAAAAAAGGGAGTTCTTTAAATGAAGTTTAAATGAAGTTTTCATCAGTGTTTGTCGATACCGGTATATTTTCAGAAGCTGAAATTTTGTTTGTAGGTTTGTTCTATATTGTAGATGAGCAACAAGAAAAGACTTGAATATTCCAACTGGGGTGCCATTCGTAGGGAGAAAGGAGAGTCAACTTTAGGTGGTTCCACTTATATTTCGCTTGCATTTACGCAGCTATTTTCATCAAGTACTTTTCTGGTTTTGTCTTCAATCGAGGACCACCTGCCCGGTACTAACGATGCCCAATAGGCTGAAACAGCTGTCGACTAGTGGCTCTTGAATTGAAATCAAAATGGGAATGATCAGAAAGTGCCTATCTATTCATATTTTCATTTATATGGAAATATTTTCCAGTCCGCTCCATCAAATTAGTGAATTTTTGCGAGAAAACGTGTGTTTCTGGTGGATGATCAGCAATCTACCAGTAGTTTATCTCTCTTAGTAGTGTGTGCGTTAGTTGTGGTGAACAGAAACCTTCCTGGCTTCTAGTAAGTACGTTTCACATCTGTCATTTCTGTAACTGTTCATAAAATCATCGTCCGCCCTTGGGACTTGCTAAAGGGAGTGAGTTTTGTTAGCAGTATGGTGAAACTGCTTGACAGCTTGATGGCCAGGGACAGGGGTGAAGTGATTACCTTTATGGGTATGTTACTTGACCGACTGGGCTTGAGCCCATCAGAGCTGTTAAAAGGCAGCCCCGGGACGGTAGTTCGGGGACCCTCTGGCCCCCCGCCAGGGGTCAGAGAGCTTCTTGAACGCCCGCCACGGAAAGTATCCTCCGCAGATACTTCCGACAATGCCACTCTCCACGTACCATCGCCATCTGTTTCAATACCAGTAGAGATAAATAAGCCGCAAGAACCGGCAAATAAAAAGCGAATATTTCCAGAGGAGTTTCCTCCCCTCCCTCCAAAATCAGCCACTCCAGTCAAAAATACTGTCACGAAGCCCAAAATGGCAACAAGGAAAAGCAAACCTAGACGTGAAGTAATGAACAGCGCTTCCGAATTAGAAAACTCCACCATCGAATCTTCAATCGATGGAGAAAATGAGATGTCGGTTGATAAAAATGACAATAAATCAGACACGTCAGTGTCTACTGTACAGGGTGGCTCTAGACAGTCACCACTCAATAATGATGAAACTCAGGTTGGAAACCCAGAAAGTCAGGGAAATGTCTCCCCCATCCCTCCGCGTTCTGAGGCGCCTCAAAACGCCAGAAAAACATGAGTTCCTCCAATTGTCGTTCGTCAGAAGGACAAGTGGGTCAAATTTACGAAGCTAGCTACACAACATAAAATTAGCTATTCAAAAGTGGTGAACCTAGCCGACGGCGTAAAGGTCCAGCCTTCTTCGATAGAGGACTATAGGAATATGTCCGAACTCCTGGTGGGCGAAAATCCTTCACATACCTACACATTACCTGAAGATAGGCAAATTAGAGCCGTCTTCAGAGGAGTTCCTGAACACCTGGAAATTGCTGACATCGAGGATGCCTTGATGGAGAAGGGTTTCCAGCCATCATCCGTCTCCAGGATGATACGTGGAAACCGCCCGCTTCCTCTGGTTTTGGTTCAATTGAGCCAGAACCAGAAAAACATCTACGAAGTAAGGGATCTCCTTAACGTTAAAGTCAGGGTGGAACCACAACACCAACGAACAATTGTTGGACAGTGTAACCGATGTCAGCGGTTTGGGCATTGCCAGAGAAACTGCTTAGCCATCCCTATATGCGTCAAGTGCGCCACCTTTCAGGTGAATGTAAAAAGCCAAGAGCCGAACCACCTAAATGCAACAATTGCCAGGGGGTACATACCGTAAACTACATGGGGTTTTCCTGAGTTCCCCAAGCTTCGCAGGAGGATCAAGGTGGCTGCAAATGCCTCCCAAAATACATCTACACCTGGGAGACGTCCTGCCGGAGCATCTGGCACAGGCCCGGGGATGAGTTAGGCAGGAGCGGCAAAGAGCGGCAACACCTCCGCCAAGCCGACTGAAGCATCCACTAGTCCTAATTCGTCTAACGTTAGACGAACCTGGACGCTCTGGATCAGATAAAGAAAATATTCATCCAGTTCCCCGTACTTGAAAAAATGTTTACGGTGAACACCAGCGTGATAACTGGACCTTGTTAATGGCTAGATAACTAACATTGCCTAGTTCTCTCAAGGTTGTATTTTGGAATGCCAATAGCATCACGAACAAAAAGCATGATTACGAAAACTTTCTAATTGCACATAGCATCGATATTACACTTGTGCAGGAAACCCACCTACGCAACGAGCCTTTTAGTATTCCAAATTACCGTTTCTACCATAGAGAACGGGTTGGACGTGTTGGAGAAGGAGTTGTCATTTTTGTCAAACGTTATCTTCCTCACGTACAATTCGGCATTGATTCGGACCAGTTACACGGCATGGAAGCCGTGGGCGTCGAGCTTCAACTGAGAAGAGGTCATCATAGACTAATCTCAGTTTATAATCCTCCGCAGAATCGTCTACTCCTAGAATCACTGGATGAACTGCTCTTGTCGACAGATACCCCCACAATTGCTGCTGGTGACTTTAATGCCAAGCACAATCTGTGGAGCAGAATCACCAATGCGAACGGCCGAGCGCTCCATGTGCATGCTGACAGGCATGAGTATCGAGTGATGGGTCCAGGTGTGCCTATCTTCTACCGTGGGGAGAACAGACCTGACGTGCTTGATATCGCACTACTCAGGAACGTCTTCATGTCCTGCGAATTGAATACTTTGTCAAACTAGACTCAGATCATAATCCAGTCATCCTGATGTTGGGTGATGATCCCCCTCCCCAGGACTATCGCATGAGATCATCCACGGATTGAGAAGCCTTCAAGGCTCATCTAGTGGAGACACCTACAGACCGAGAGGCACTTCAAACTGGCAACGGTCTCGACGCGGCGGTGGCGGATATCGAATTGTCCGTGAACAACGCTCTCCGCGCAGCCACAACCAGGACAGAGTGTCCTCTGCGAAGTTTCCTCCCAGGATAAAGAACCTTATCCGGGAGAGAAATCGACTCAGACGAATTTATCAGCGGACTATCTACCCTGGAGATGAGGCTGCTGCTAGCAGCTGAACAGGCCATCACTGACTATAGAAATGAGAGGTGGAGTGAGTGTTTGGAATCTCTCGAACCTGGGGATGATGAGCTATGGCGAGTCACACACAGGTTTGAGAGGAGGAAAACCGCTCCCTCCCCTCTTCATGGACAGCGCGGCATCTGCTACTCTCCCGCCGAGAAGGCGTTGGCTTTTGCAGACACAATGGAGAATCAGTTCCAACTTAACATCGATCCGGACGATGATATCAACCGTGATATCCGATTGGAACAACGAGTTTAGCGAATCCTTAGGGAGAATGATGACGTGATCCGTCCAGCTTCGGAGAAAGAGCTGAGGGGGTACATCGTAGCCTCCAAACCCAAGAAGGCTCCGGGGGTTGATTCAATCAACAATAGGTTGCTGAAGCAGCTCCCGGAGAACTTCATCAGATATCTATTGGATATAATCAATAGATACTTCCACCGAAGATGGAAGCATGCCGTAGTTGTTATGATTCTGAAATAGGGCCAGAACCCGCTGTTTCCCCAGAATCATCGTCCGATTAGTCTGCTTTGCTCAACGGCTAGGCTGGCTGAACGTGTTGTGCTGCAAACACTAACTGAAGAAGTTGAAGACCGAAATGTTCTGCCTGATGAACAATTCGGTTTCAGGAGGACACACTCCACTGAGTTGCAGGCCTTGAGACTGGTCGAAAACTCCATCTCAGAGCTTAATAACAGGAAGACAGTACACCTTGTCCTCCTGGACATTTCGAAAGCCTTCGAACGAGTATGGCACGAAGGCTTGCTACATGAAATGCTCGATTTCGAACTGATCCGGTGGATTAGGTCCTTTCTGTTTCAAGTTCGAGTTGAAGGAACTCTGTCTCCTGTCAGAGAAATCCAAGCTGGAGTGCCTCAAGGAGCTGTACTGTCTCCTCTACTTTGCAGCCTTTACGTGAGCGACCTTCCGAGGTTCAACCACGTGAAGGTTTCTCTATACGCCGATGATACGGTTCTCCTCGCTTCTTCCATGGGTCGAGGGTTGGCGGTCGTCTACATGCAACGCGATCTCGAACGCTGGTACCTGGAGTGGAAGATTCGAGTGAACCCAGGTAAAACTCAGGCGATAGATTTGGGGAGGCGTAACGTTTCTCCAGATACAAGAGTCACGATTTCAGGCAGGGAGATCGAATGGCAAACGCGAGTTAAATACCTAGGTCTTTGGGTAGACCGCCTTCTCACCTAGAGAAACCACACCGAATACGTCAAAAACAGAATTCTCTATCTCTATCCCCTGATGAACCGAAATTCTAAGCTTAGTCTTAGAAACGAAATTCTACTATATAATACAATGTTCAAGCCTGTCATTATGTATGCTTCAGGCATTTGGGGACAAACTGCTCCGTCTGACCTCTCCACTCTGGAAAGGTTGCAAAATAAACTTCTCAGGATGCTGGTGAATGCTCCATGGTTCATGCGGAATGAAACCATCCACAGAGACTTGAAGCTGTTAACTATAAGGCAGTCCATTCAGTTGAGGAATCGGAGAGTTTCCGAGTCAGCGGAAACTCATGATAACCCATCAGTTAGGGAAACTGTAGATTACACTATAGACGACCTCACTCGATCAAGAAGGCCCCGTCTCTCGGTTGAGTGAAGGCCCCATGACGTCCGCTGAAGTGAATAGTTTGTTCACCAATACCCTAGTCAGGAAGGGGTACACAAGGCCAGAGCGGCATACATGTAATTGACCAAAACACTTTAAGTTTTGAACCATTCGTCCTCTTGACGAGAGACAGTTGAAAGGATGAGGGGATAGTTTCCAACCTGACAAAAATGAAGATGACTCATCGGTTCACATTTAGTCTTCAATCGAGCACCGCCTGCCCAGTACTGACGATGCCTTGCCCAATATATA
>WOGN01006290.1:0-12543 GCA_015342105.1 Leptinotarsa texana | reverse complement strand
TGGAATGATGTCCTCTCTACTCTCGAATCTCAAAATCATACTGGCTTGCCGCACTAAGGCAGAAATCTTAGCCGCTCAGCTGCAGAAAGCTGTCATTCTTGGCTCACTGCATTTGCTCAGGGCACATGATTCTCGGACCCAATGATCACTTACCCCACAGTGTGGGGAGTGGTCATTGGTTGCTGATGCTGGCGCGCCCTCCCGAATGTATCGGGGCTTCGGGAGATAGGGCCTGACCAGCACACACTACTGTGAAAAAAATAATAATAATCTTTATTTTTCTTTTTGACATGATTGAACACGTATAGAAATCGTCAGGTACATAGAAAATAGTATACTTAATCCTAGTAGAAGTGAAAGTAATACATGTTATTAAAATAAGACAGTAATTAGCCAGGTTCATAATAAAATAGAAATATATAACTTTTATTTATGTATACACGTATACACAGATACACGCACATGTATACATACCTATACACATCTTCTCGACCTAAAATCTTGTACCATTTGTATTTCAAGTATTTTTGAGCATTTTACTCCATTTTTGATACTACATTTCATGCAAACTCTTTAACCCATTTTTTCGATGGCAGAAAGTGCCGAACACGCAAAACATGCTGAACATCTGAAACTGTGTACATTCAAATTTAAACATGGTCACTTATTTTTTGAATAGTCTACGCACATAACGGTGCTAATGAGCTGATAGGACAAGTGTCTTGTCTCGAAACTTCAGAGTACATCATTGAGGATGATAGTGCTCCATATAAGTGACATTTTATATCAATACCCTTTTTCAAAACGACTGTTTGGAGTACAAACTAGATGGGAAAAATGACTTAGTATTATTGAATGTTCATCAGAAATTAGTTTTTTCGAAAAAGTTTTTTCCAGTGTATATGTGGAAGTGTTTGATCCTCATATCTCTCTAAAGAGTTTTTTATTGTAGAGTTTTTCTTTCATCCTTTCTCTAGAAGTTTTCCACTTTTGTCATTGAATGATTGAGAAGTAGAAAGCCAAAAAGCTTTTATCTCAGAATATTTGGTAAAACGGGTGGACCTTCACCAGAGGCATAACATTCGAAGTGACAACTTTATTTTCGGATATAGGATAACATTCAGTTATCACGACATTAAATACAAAATAGAATCAAAACTCATAAAAATAATTCTAATTCAAATTTCCAATAGACTTTTTTCACGTTTCCTCACTGAAAAAAATCTTGCAAATTATTTCGTCCTTAAGCAGGACCTTGCTAAAATCCATCGAGTGGTCGCCTACAGACTGGTTTTGGAGTTAGGTTAGGTTAGGTTAGGTCCAAAATAAGTGGGTCTATTCCCACCTACTCACAATCGACCAAATAAACCTTCTTCTTCTTCTTCTTGTTAACGAAGCCGTTTAGTTTGTATGGTGGGTGGTCTTTCAGGTCAGATAGTAAGAGTACGGCTCTACCGAATTCTAACAACCAAATGCAGTTCTCAGCAGGGCAGGCACAAAGTATATGTATGCTCTGCTGTTTCATCATTAATGAGGTAGTCGAATAGTCATGGTCCAAAATTCCCACCTTGATACCCCAGACAACCTTCCCATATGAGGGTTTTTGCACGTCAGCTACACTTGACGATGCCTTAGATTCAACTGTTCAGGGCTTTTTCGCCTCTGGTTTTGGTGAATCATCACTTGAGCATGTTTGCTAACCTGCTCATGGGGGGTTTGTTACTTCACTTGAGACATATTCTGCGTACGCTGCTTGAGAATTTGGTGCAAAGCGGTTTCATAAGATACCCCGTTCTCAAGCAGACGACTCACTCGTTTCCTGGCTGAACCACCAAACTTTTTTTTTTACTTTCAGTTATTGGATCAGGAGTTGGAGAGTTGAGAAACTCTCGCTCCTGATATAAATTCACAGGGGGGTCAGTTGGAATCGGAAGCTCGACATCCGTCTCCTGTGTAGGGGAGTAATACAACCAACATAGTCCATCACACATAGACCGGGTTTCAGGGTACTAGGCTCATAAATCCTGAACTTTTTCCCTTCTTTCACTTTCACCTTTTGGGTTGGCCAATAATTATTAAAATATATTATCAGTTTTGAAATCCAGTTTAATGTTCTATTTTTCGAAAATACCAAACACTCCGATTGTTTATGCTGTTTCGCACGGAGAAACTAATGACTGATTTATCAAGTTATATTATTTACATTGTTATTAATTAAAGATTTGTTTTCGAATACACCTCTTTCAATTTCGCAATTGTTTCATATTCAAAATGATTCCTGACTGAATTCCACAACTCAAAATTGAAAACATTACTTTGAACACCCAAAATTTTGACTAATTTTCATGTGATCTGATGCAGAGAGAATGATTGTATGAGATATTTTTAAAAATAATAGTCGTTCTCAAGACTTTACATCTTAGTCACAATCACTCAACATTATGTCCATGATTTTTCCTGTACTCAACCCACATATATGAACATGTCCAGAAGAATATTTTTCAGCTGATCACCAAACTCACACTTTACACTCAGGCAGCGTAGTTTTACTGCCCAATCTTGAATGTCATCATTTGCTGATTTTTTTGCTGCATAATATGTACAAAGTTCAGCAAATATAATTATTTTTCTGCAGTAGAGATCATTGTAGGCTTTTTCTCATCACACATTTTGCAGAAGAATAAATAAATGCTTCATGCGATAATCCATTTAACAGAATAGCACATGTCATGCTGGCATCTGTTATACTATTCGCTTCAAAGAACTTCTCCAGACGATTCAGATATACTGTCCAATCGTAGATTTTTTGGTCGAAATTGTAAACCAACAGTCGAGGTCGCCATTTTTGTACACTCGCGCAATGTTCGCTCAGTTGCAATTTACTCTCAATTTGGTGGGACGGTAGCCTGGTGAGTTGGCCTGAGTGCTTTGCTTCACTTACTCAATCGACCGCTGTGTGAACCGGTGGTTCGAAACGCATGGCCGGACGATCGATTTTCACTTCCTATCGTCCAAACCGTGTTAGAAATGACACCTTAAAGGGTGCGAACTCGTTAGTCCTTAGCTTGCACAAGTTTCAGCTTTTGACAGTTATCGTTCGTAGGGGGGCGAACAGCTGGTTAACGGAAAAACAGATTTTTAATTTATTATTAACTTTTCAGATTGTTTTTCAACTTTTGGTTCTTTAATTATCCTCGTCGCCACTTATGTAATGTCTAGGGTTTCAACAATAAAATGCCTTTTTCGGTTATAACTATATTTCCCAAAAGCAGACAATACAATCCCATACAATACAAAATGATTCCCCAAACACAAACTCTACTGAGAATAAGAAAGGAGTAGGGCTGACATGCGTATATCGAAGTCATCCTGTAGGAATATAACCGATATACACATGTCAAAATTTGGAAACAAAAATTTAGAGAGTGTGGCCCTTTCTAAACCATCTACTTTTCAGAAAGACTGAAAATAAATAGGTTTCTCATATCAACCAAAATACACCAACGGATTGATCCGAATCAAGAGCTGGGCAATTTGAAAGACAGAAAGTCTGGAATTTATGGAATAGTATTAGGAGATTACGATGAAATGTTTCACATATTCTATATCATAGACCAGATAAGTCTAAAGTTGCTCAATAAACCTTAGAAAACGGTCACGAGTGGAAATGCTCCAAACTGTTGAGACTAGCAAATTGTAACATATTTTTTAATACCTTCAAAATTTAAAGAATCAAAAACTGTGGAATGAGATATATGATCAGCAGCATAGGTCTTATTCCAATGAGTCGGATATTTTCTCTTTCACTGTAGAAACCAAGTAAATATTAGAAGTGACACGGCGTTATAAATACATAAATAGAAAGTAAACTAATATAATCATATTACATGATAACTTATAGTAAGATTTGATTAATGGCACTCAGCTGATTACTATTATTTCATAATCCTCATTATCAAAGAAAATGGTTCGTCCAGAGCATATACAAACTCTAAGTAATTTGAAACATCTAGTTTCAGCCATCTCCTGATGATGTTTACTTGGTTAGCGAAACATATCTTGAGAGACAGTATTTTGGTTGGGGTGTAGAGAAGGTGTTTGCAACAGATTTATATTTAGGCCGGAGATTTCTCTTCTATCTTACAATAGATAAAAAAATGTCAATGACTGTATCGCGGAGATATACAAAGGTAATGAAAAAAAATCCTCCCCTACGCAATAGGAACTGGCAAATGTTTACTGGGAAACAACCACTTTTCCGGCTAATATCACGATGGATATTGAACTATATCTGACAGATATTTGGGAAAGTTTCCTCACAATGGAAATTCTTCCAGAAGCTGCTCGTTCGTTCGTTCGTCTAGCAGCAGGGTTTCACTGAATTCCATCGAAAAGTAATCTACAGACTGGTTTCGGGATGTTACTCCTTGTCAGTGCAGGATAGATCTAAATAAGACAGAGGTTTGCCCTGGACTCGACCGATTTCATCGTAGCTCTACCGCATATACAAAATCTCACGTTTTGACTTTCAATGCGAACTATTTATTCTTCATTTGGAGTCTTTTTCTTCAATTGTATTTCGCCCAGTAATATGATTGGTTAAAATATTCTATCAGTTTTAATATCCAGTACCTATTATGAGACTCCTGACTCACTCTGTACATAGATCAATAGAGGTAAAGCAGGAGCAGGAACAAAAATGCAGTAAAATGAAACAAATACGGTATATGCTATTAAATTACTCATTTGAAGGCAGGGAATTAAGTTCGGTCGGATGCGCACGTGCTGGCTCTGTATCAATGCACGTGTCTTCGTTAGTTTAATGAGACATTCTTGTTAGGACACGTGTATGTCTCCCCCAAATTATGCGTTGCATTAGTCGAGAAAGCCAGGAATAATCCAGTAGGACAAACGGCTAGCGTAAAGGTTCTATATAGCGACATGAGTAGAGCAATATAAAATGATCAGTAGAAATTTGGGTTACTGAATTCGGTTGCAAATACTTACTGTAAATACTATACTAACAATGATAGATAACATTCACTTGAGATTTTTGAATCAATAACATATTAAAATATATGAACTGAATTTGAACTTCGCAACTTTCACCAAAGACCTCCTTTTTTTATTTATTGTCCCAAAAAAGTACAGTTATCATAACAAGAAATTTGAACAGCTAAACTTTAAATATTTCAATTTCTTATGTATGAGAATAACAAATAAATAATGAATGAATTGAATGGAGTATTTTTGGGGATATTAGTTTCGGAGAAACTAGAGGTTTGTTCTCACCATTTTTTGTATAAATATGGAAAAGTGAAAGCCGAAAAGCTTTTTTCCCAAAAACGAATTCGATAAAATCTGTTAGCTTGCTTTCGTCCCCCTACGAACGACAACTCTCAAAAGTGCGAGCTGGGGACGAGGTCTTACCTTTTAACGTGTGATTCCTATCCTATGCTGATGAGGTAATAAAACAAACGGTTTTTTCCGAAATGAGTTTTTTTCCGTATGAGTGAAATTTTATATCATAACTCTTTGACATACTATTTTGTGTAGTTTGAATGAACGATGTAAAGGTAAAGAGGACCGACACTAAATGGAAGACACAGGACAGTATCTGAACCAAAAATCCAACCACCATCAATCGACTAAGAGAGGAATCATCAAGACTCTACTAGACCGTGCTTTTGGGCTCTGTAACATAAAAGAAGGTCTCGAAAAGGAACTAGGCATAATCAAAAATGACCTACAACGAAAAGGTTACTCCAGAGTGATGGTAGAACAGGCATTAGCTAGAAGACAGCAAGAACTCCACAAGGAAGAGAAGTCACCACAACCAGTACTTGTACTTTCCTACATTAGAGGATTATCGGAAAGGATAAGAAGGATTGGGTCCAAGTATAACATTAGAACCTTTTTCAGATCTGGGAACACTATCCGTATCAGCCTCACGAAAACCAGGCCACCAAACGTGGACTGCGATTCCAAGAATTGTATTTAACGGATACTCTGTGAGTGCGGAGAATCCTATATTGGTGAAACTTTGAATGTTCGCATTGCTGAGCACAAGAAACACACACAACAAGGAGAAACCAGCAAATACGGCATAGCAGAGCATGTTTGGACTCATCAACATAACATCAAGTGGGCTCAAACTGAAATCATCCTCAAGAAGAAACACTGGTTTAGGAGAAAATTCAAAGAAGCCGCGTATATGTAGTTCAACAACGCATTAAGCTAAGCTAGCGTAGAGATACGTAACATATGGAAACCTCTAATCAATCGGAAAACGACCAACTCTCGCCAAATGGTCATCTCTCGCTAAAACCAATGAAGTGGCGAGAGGGAAGAGAACGTAGGTGAAATCACTCGAATGACCTATGAAAAGTCAGATCTCAGACGAATAGTCCAGTTATCACCAGAAGACGATTGTGGATACTAACAATCAAAACATTGTGACATAACTTGGTTTGGAAACTTTTAATTTTCAATTTTCATTTCTTGTTGACAATATTTTTTTATTTTCAGCTTGCATTAATATTTCATTTTTAATTGTTATTTTTCATATAATATTTTTATTGTTTTACAGATTTTTTCAGTGATTTCTCATCAATTTATAATACATTAGACAATGAAAGTCTGAACTGATGAAATATGTTGAAGCCTTCCAAACATTTAAGGTTATGGTGGTTTACCATATTGTTCCATGATTTTTGATAGCAGAGATAGTGATAGCAGAGCGGACAGCTCTATAGTTAGCAGGAAGATTTTTCTTGCCCTTTTTAGAAATTTCCTGAACGCGAGCAATCTTCCAACAAGAAGAACAAGTCCCTTCCTGGTAAGACAGATTGAAAGGTCTGCAAAATACTGGTATAGGTATGAAAGCAGGAAGAATTAAACATATTTAGAATTGAGAACAGAATCATGAGAAGCACCAGAATATTGATTCTTAATTTCATGGTTCATAGCGCATTCTATCATACGTTATGAAAAATATAACTGATTCTTGTTAGGATGGTGATCAGACTAACAGTTATTTGTTTATGTAGCGTATTAAAAAATATAAATATGAAGCAAATGTTTTGGAATGATGATAAGCAAATGCTGTGTTGAATCTTATGAGAAGTCAGCACTGAGTTGCAACAAAAACGAGAAAAAACGAGAAACTAGAAATGTTGTACGACGGACCAAAACATAACAACAATAAAAAATGTCGATTTCGTTATTGACGAAAGCGCAATGTACAAAAGAAACAAATCAAAATTGAGATTTATTCATCGAAAATGCAAATTACATCACAGGCCTCCAAAACCCCGCTAATGACTTCTTACCTGTATGAACATGACGGGGATCAACAAACCATAGAAAAGTTGCAGGAAAATTCACGCGAAATGTTTATCAAACTGCACTCATTGAAATCATGTAAATCAACAATTCCTTGTAACTGCTACATAATATGATATATTAGTGAGGCAGAGTCAGATATAACTGTGACGTTATCACTTTTCAAAAATATCGTATTACGATTTTTTTCACCCAACCTCAATAACGTTCACAGGCAATAGAGGCAAGGTCAAACGAGCATGAAACTTTACATGCATGCCTTGGGTGTTAGATGTGGTCTTTTACTCAACCAGATGTTTCTGATTTGTGACATTTCTACGAATATCGTATTCCAGATGAGCCCATTAATTGGAGTAAATACTAGAATGACGTATGGCTTTTTGAATGGAGGTGTAATGAATTTGACGCTCCTTTTATGTCAAAAATTCGAACATCATTTGGGTAGATCGAAGATTATTCATTTATAGTGTGATAGTGAGACATACTACTATGTCAGAAAAGCACGGGGATTTGGTCGATTAAACAAAAAATATATCTTATTTATCCAAATTTATTGCATCGCCTTCAAAGTATGACGGGCAAAAGTAAGAAGAACCGTCATTAATGGAAGGAAGCTCAAAAAAGTGTCCAAATTTCAGTATAAATAACAGTTCAAAACCACTCCAGAATGGCGCAGTTGTTATCTAGAAAGAGAATTGAAACTTTCTATGTTTTTACCACTTTCATTTGTAACTAACGTTACAAATATTTATGACTAACGTTAGAAGGAATTCAAACTTATACATTGAACTTTCAATGTATAAGTTTGAAAATGTCCTTATAGGACTAAACATTTTAATGTATACGTTTGAAAATATTCTTATAGGACGAAACTGCAGTAACGTTAGTTACAAATAAAAGAAGTAAAAAACATAGTAACGGCTACATCCATCTACATCTGGCTATTAGAGAAGTTAGTGACAGTGTAATATACAAGACCTCACATGTTTACGTAGTCTAAACTAATTTCATTAATATAACGTGAAATTATTGCTGTGGAGAATGTGGAGACTTTGATTGAATTTTTTCAGCAGCTGTAAATAATACTATTTGTGATTATATTACTTTGCTTTTTAAGAACTTTTGTTTTCTACTTTTTCAACTGTAATTCGCGCCTTTCATTTATGAATCACTTCCTTAGTATTATATTGATCAAGTGGTTTTCGTTTTGTTCTTATTTTAAGAAGTGCGCCATAACGAGATGGAAGTTCTTTCGTTTTCTATCTAATTTTAATAACTTTCATCGACTATTTTTAAATTCACCCTGTTGCTACTCTAGCATCACCCTTATTTAGCACATTTTAACGGACACTTTTTCACACACACAGACGGTTCTCCTTACCTCTACCCCAAGTACTTCAAAGGTGACCCTTCTGAAATATAACACTCATACCAACGAGTAACCCGATCCTCAAAATATTTTTCGAACGCATTTTTACAGGCATTATATTTGCTTCACCTGTATGTATGTATTTATGTTTGTTTGTTTGTTTGTATGTATGTTTGTTTGTAACTCTCAAGCTCGGGATCTGAATTGGCAGAATTATCGGCATTATTGCTTGATCTATTCGCGGTCAGATGGCGATGAACGTAACCTCATTGATATTTTTTTATCTATCCGCGGGCAGATGGCGCTGTACGTAACTATCAATTATTGCTTGATCTGTTTGCGGGCAGATGGCGCTGTACATAACTATCAACATTTTTGAACGGAAGATACATTTTAAAATCTAATTCGATTATTTGTAAACAAACCAGAACATATATTTCAAGAATGAAAACTTTCACAACTGTCCGCCCTCTGTTGGAGACTTATTGCATCTCAGTATTTCTATAGAATTTGAGACCTCAAACTTTATTATGTTTTTTGAGAGGAATTTTACATTCGTGCGCCATCTGTTGACGATTTATAATACTAGTGACTGAGCATGACGTGGGCGCCTGTCGCTTTTTTACAATAATACCAGTATTTTTCGTTCGTTATTGTTTTGAGCTTATTAAAAAAATACTTTTAACTTTCTAGTTTGACGTTCTTCAGAAGCGTGTTTTTCTACACCATATTCATTTGGAATCAACTTCACTACTCGCTGCGAATTCTATTTAATGCCATCTATCAACTGACAACGGGGGCTTTCAAGTGATAATTTGAGTTATGTAAAAAGAAAAAATCAGCCGGCATTTCAAATGAAACATGTCGAAATAACATTGAAAAATTTCGATTCCGGAAAACGGTGAAAATATATTGAATATAATGAGATAGAAGCGGACAACATTTGTGAAAAATCAAAAAGTTGAAGTTTTTTGTAAGTCTGAGTTCACATCGAATCATTTTTTATACATTTTTCAAAATTTTATGTAAAACGTATTTCAAGATGAAAAATTGTCTCTCATTTTTATTGTCGATCAGTATATTGATGTGTTGATGTTTAATATACGAGGTATGTTCCAAAAATAAAATGAATATTGATTTTTATCAAAAAGTATTCATTCATTCACCAATTTCCATTTGTCCCTTTCAAAGTAGTCTCTCTCAGATGCAATACACTCTTCGAAGCAGTTCTGATATGCACTATGCTGTATGTCCTAAGAGATCTATCTCTCAGCTCTTTTCAATCGTCCTTTCATGTGTCTCTCAAATTTTGGGAACAGGAAAAGTTGCAGGGGACCAAATCTGGTGAATACGGTGGTTGAAGTTACAGTGTTGTTTTTGGCCAATTTTCTTCACTTCCATCAACATTTCCATCAGCTGTTGGGGCGTTCAGGTTGAGTGTCGTCATTCACATCATCTCAACCTTCTCCTAATAGCCTGCACCACTTGTAAATATTTTTATGACTAAGAGTACAATCACCGTATGCCACTGTCAACACTTCGAATGTTTTTTTGCGCTCGATTCCATTTTTACACAAACTCTGATGCGCATTATTCGATACATTTTCGTCGATAGCCTCTCACCAATAAACTAAACATGCTGAACATCTTAAACTGTGAACATATGTTCAATAAGTGTGTACTAACATAAAAAAAATAACAACATTGCGAAATTTGTACATTCAACTTATTTTTCGAATAGACTCTGTAAGAATGAAGAATCTGAAGGCAATAAATATAGTTTAAAAAACTAAAAAACACGCTTTTAAAGAACATCGAACTGAAAAGTTAAAAAATATTTTTTTCAAATGAGCATAAAACAATAAAGATCGAAAAATACTAGTATTATTGTGAAGAAAGCGTGGGCGCTTATCTGTCATATTTAAACTATATTTATTTTCAACTTTTTAGTGCGATGTTCTTCTGGTAACTAGTGTTATAAATCTTCAACAGATGGCGCACGAAGAAACAAACAAACAATATAATAAAGTCGGTTTGAGGTCTTAAATTCTATAGTAATGATGAGATGCAGTAAGTCTCTAACAGAGGGCGGACACTTGTAGAATTTGTTTTGAAGTTATAATTCTTGAAATATGTTTTTTATTTTGATTTTCTTCTGAACAGCCTATCAAGGAGGTTACGTATAGTGCCATCTGCCCGCGAATAGTTCAAACGAAGTTGATGGTTACTGTTATTTTCTATCCATTCACCTTTATATTTTTATGCTTTATAGTTTTTATATTCTTATACCTCCATTTATGTGTTGCATGAGAATATTCTTTATTATTATTATTATTATTATTTATTTCAATATGTAGCATATATATTATCACTTTCTGACAACTTTTTCACCCCAAAATGCTTAAATCACTAAATGTTCAAATATTACTTTCAATTTGTATAACTTATATTCTTTAAAATAATAACACTTTGGCAATAATATTTTGTCTTCGACAATATATTTCAAGTTGTGTATCTTATATTTCTTAGAATAGTAACACGTTGTCAATGAGATTTCATCTTCGACAATAAACTACATTTTCATTTGATTCGATATGACTGCAATAATTGATAGTTACGTACAGCGCCATCTGTTCGCAAATAGATCAAGCAATAATTGATAATTACGTAGACCGCCATCTGCCCGCAAACAGATCAAGCAATAATGCCGATAATTCTGTCAATACATATCCCGATCTTGAGAGTTACAGACAAACATGCATACAAACAATCATGCATACATACAGGTGAAGCTATTATGAAGCATGTAAAAAAGATGTTTTTCAGAGTCTCAACTGTAGGAAAATTCTTCAGTATCAAAGTAATTCAATCACCTCAAGAAAATATATCGCCTCCATCTCGGCGCAGCCCTAATGACGGAAATGAATAAAACTGTCAACAAAATTATGATTTTTGAACCCGACTGGTAACGCTAATGAGACTGCCGCCCCCAGGCGATATTTCATATCGCCGCGGGAGGTGACCGTCAAGGCCTCCTTAGATGTATCCGGAGGTTGCGCTGTGCCAGAAAAATCGCCGGGTCATGAGTCATTTCGACCTTTTAAAGCGGCGAGTTCTACGTGTTGGGTTAATTGCTTTCGTAATTTTTGCGACCCGTGAACTCCCAGCTACTTCCCGACGGAGTAGGTTCGATGTTAATGAACAGGTGATGGTGTCTGCGTCAAATATAATGGTTTGACCTATGGGAGAATAGGGAACTTACATGAAAATATAATCAAGAAAATTACATTGAGAATGAAAATATATAATTGTAATAAAACCCTAATTACAAAAAAAATTGAAGCTATCCTTTTTATAAAAACAATTGAAGTTTACTTAAAATTTAAATTTCGGCACGTGATCAAAAACACCCAACCATTGAGTGTGACGTCATACTGTATTTCGTCAGTCGCCATTCCATTTATGTTGAACTGTGTTGCTCTTGCTTGTTCGAAGTTTCTGTTGTTTATTGTGACATTTTTGTCCAAATCTGTGGTATTAATCAGTATTAATAACTATTAAGTGTGTAAATTCGATCAAAGATGACCGACAGAGGAATATACAAAATGTCAATCTGTTTATGGCAGCGAAATTCATTGAAGAAGCTGCAAGTGTGATCAGAGACATCTGCTGTTCTGTAAGTAACTCAATAAGAACAGCAGATGTCTCTGATCACACTTGCACTACAATAGTTCTCTCTTGTTCCATAGTTTTATCATCTCCAAACAAACACACTTTTTCAAACTGAATTACATAACAGCTGGCACTGCCAGAAGATGACCGTACGACCA
>WOGN01006288.1:0-12546 GCA_015342105.1 Leptinotarsa texana | reverse complement strand
ATGAATTACGATTTTTCATGTCACGGAATAAGCTTGATCTGCTTATGTCATCGATGACATCGTAATGACATTCATTCACCTATTTGATTTAATCCCAGCCATGAAGAATCTTATTCTATGTGAGTACAATTTGTTACCATTCATTTGAAGTAGAACTCATGTGAAAGATATCTGATTTTTATTCCACAACAAATGTTTAAAATACAAACTGAATAGTGAAAAGTATCTTCTGTATAATTCAGTATTCATATAAAAGTATTTGTTTCGAAAGATTTTTTTCTTTCGTGTAATTCAATGTTTATATTTTTGTGTCTGAAAGTTACTTCTTTGTATGATGTACACATCCATGTATAGATTTACTTCCTTCCTGTCTTTGGAAGATTCCCTCATCCTTCTATTGTGTATCAAGATGGAGTAGTAGAAAGCCAAAAAATGTCTTTCCCAAAAATTAATCACTCCTAAAAAATATAACCCCTTCAATTGAAATAATATTGTATTTACGTTCACGGAGAAGGGCTATTTGCCGAAATCCTCAGCATATAAAGAAGGCTAAATGAAGAATTTTTTCATTGATTGATTATTCAATGTGTAGGCCAAACTCATTGATACATGTTACTGACTAATTGGATTCTACAGTGTTTTAGATATATTACGCAGTAACTTTTTGTGGTAAACTTTTTGATTTGCACTTTACTACACTTAAGCAGTAGATTCCTTGTTCATTTAACTTGGTTTATTTCTCAGATTATAGAAGTCCATACTTTGATTATTATGTACCAAAGTGTAAAAGAGATTCAAATTCTCAACGAAATAAAACCAAATACAAACACAAAAACTACATTGGATAGTTTGAATAGTATATTCTGTGCCACTGATACCCACGTCCTTAGGAATATATGAAATCACATGAATATAATCAACAAGTTTATATTAATACATGGGTTTAGAAACTAAATCGAAATACCAAATCCGTCTTTCCCTTGGGAAATCAAGGTTAGGTCCTTTGGGAATAATGTCGAGAATCGAGCCTCAGCTAATAACTAAAAATACTGATCTTGAAATTCACCCAAACAAAACTATGTTCACAACTATCAAGTTACTGAAACAGGAAAATACAAAACGACCTAAAAACATCACAAACAAAAATACGATCTTGGCGCATCGGTTTATCAGGACACTCGAATTTATTTTCTCATGCGATAGTTTGAATTTTTCGACTAACATATTAATTTGAACTGTATAGTGAGAAGGGAAATTAAAAATAATATGTAGATATGAAATGCTCAAGATGACTTATGTTTCCATTTACTAAGGTATTATCGCCTCCATCAGAATAGTTTTTTTTCCAACATTGTGAATATTATTTTTAACAATAAAATAGGTCTTTCCTCAAGATACATATGCCATCGCGGACTTTTTTGTTGACATAGAAAAAAGAAATGTAATGCAGTGAATTGTTATGTTATAGGGATCAGGTAGGCCGATCAAAAGATAGCGGTTACAATCAATTCAAACAAATCAACCAATAAATTATACACTGTATGAAATTCCGCTCAGTAGTTTTTTTTGACTTTATCGCGTTCAGAGAGACAGACAACAACGGCAGGGAACCTTAATTTATTTGATATACGCGTGCGAATGAAGAAATAAAGAAGGATCGTGGGATCCCGAGGACTGTGTCGAGCACTAACAGTGTACCGAACATCAGGAAAGCGTCAGTTAATCTAAAGCGATGTTTTCTTTTTGAAAGAGCAATTCTAGAGCATATCTAGGGACATGTTCTCCTGATACTAAATCTGGCAGAGTCGGGTGGTTGGTTTTCTTGATGACTCAAAAGAATGCATCTGGTGTATGTATATGTATGGTACGGTCTTTTCCTCTGCTCAATCTCGAAATGTTTTTCAATCTGTGAAACGAGAAAGGGGCGAAATGAATTATGAGGCGATGGTGTACTAATGGTCACTTAAAATGTAATATTCATTCTTATTTTGCTTTCTTCCTTTATTTTGTAACTTTGATTCTATCATAATTAGTAATTTTTTGTGAAAGTTTTTCATTCACAATTCACAAAATAATATAAATAAGTCTCCTATGAAATTGCGATATATTACAGTTCATGTTCTCCTGGCCAGTGAATCGTAATATAGCGATTCGTTTCCAGCTGTGGGATTAATTCTACGATATCGTATCGTTTGAGACGATAGTAGTAGGAGGATAAGTGTACTGGTTATCCATCCGGCCTGCACTAGTTTTCGGCCTTTTAATCATTTGAAGCGAAATATTAAAAAAAAAGAGTTATCCTGGCTTATTACCACAGTTAAACTAGTTCTCGGCAACTTATGTTTATCCGAAACGGTAAGGGTTGAGATGATATCATTAGCGAAAGTCGCGCGAAAAAATGTTCAGTTCTGAGGAACAGATAACACGAGTGTCTGAATTAGGAAAGTGTTAAGTGGAGTCAATCGATGAAATAGTAAGTATTTTATGACTTTTTCATTCAAAATGCATGTAATATATTGGAGATTATTCTGAAGGGTTTAAAAAGTTATTTTTTTCTTATAACTGATCCAAAAACGAATTTTGATATGAAATGTTCAGTGGCCGCGAACCAGTATGAAAAAAATATGACTTTTCAGTTTCAGTAATTCAGTAATTAGTCAAAACATTCAATATTTGCCTTTCAATTTAATCATCAGAATAAATCTAACACTTTTCTTTTTTTATCATAATGGGTATACTTGTATGCGCTCTTTCCGCAGATTGGATTGCGGCCGTCAATTAGTTTCTATATTTCAATTTATTTCGATTATAAATAATCTCAAGAACTCAATGACCGATAACCAGCTTTTCTCCTCCACTTTGAGAAATAGAGGGGCTGAGAACTAAAATATATAGTGATTTCTGTTCTCGGCCTCTCGGCTTTTAACGTGGTCTTCGTGTAGTTGTTATTACTTTCTGTAAATACTTCAAATACATTTTTATTCGTTTTTTCATTTTCATTGGCTAGATCTAAAAAAAATAGAATCAGAACTAAAGAGTCTGTGGTAATTCGATCTAGGCCAAAAACGCGGCAAATAATGTACCAATACTCCGAAGAAGATTTGAAAAATGCCTTGCATGAAGTCAGAGTTAATAAAATGAAGGTAAGAGAAGCCAGTAGAATATTTAATGTCCTAAGGGCAACAATTCAGGACAGGCTGACAGGGAGAGTACCGGATGAGTTGAGAAGACCGGGACCACCACCACTATTGACCGTTGAAAAGGAAGAATAAATTAAAAAATGGGTACTTGATCTAGCTAAATCTGGGTTTCCCATAAAAAACAGATGCTACTGGATACGATTTGTAAAATAAATGCAGATTCTGGTCAAGATTTATTTAAAAAGGGAGCACCAAAACAAACATGGTATAGTCGAAGTGACCGAATTAGTAATCAAAGAACTCATTTAAAACTTAATTAAATATTTATTTGTAGAAGAAACAGAAAAAAATACTTTAAATTAACTCACACTCAAATTGTTAATGAAAAGAAATACATTGAAACACCAAAAACTTACATTATACTGCCACCCAGCAGGATCGAAGAGAAGGAGATGTGCTGCATTGCTAATGATCAATAGATACTCAATTGAAAATCTGAATACTGTATCTTCATGATCTTGACCTCCCTCAATATTTATAAAGAATTATACGCTAACATTGCACTGTACTAAGGTAAAATGCACAGCATGCAATCTGTGCCAAGTTTGCGTATTTGGACAGTGTTTTATATTCTATATCCTGTAATCGGATCAAGTTCGATGTCTATGTACTTGAAATATTAAAAGATGGAATTCTGAATACTGAGTGTTTTTGTGTTAAAATATTGAAATGAGGTTGGAACATCTTTCAATTCATGTATTTGATTAAATGAATCTGAATTATATTATGTTTATTTTCTATATTTGACATTATACCGCAACGAATTAGTCCACGTGGACTGAAAAATTGGCGGCTCGTATCGGATAATTTTTACTAACCGAGTTTTATGATTGGCTGGAGAGTCATAAAATTGAATTTGAAGTCATGTTACGGTGACCAACAGAATGTAGCGATGAGTACCGCATTGTGTGTGTTATTAAAGGGGAACTGCTGGAAGGTAGGGGTCACTATATCTTTTACTCAAACTATAATAACAATGTCACAACATGATTAATTAAACAACTCTGATTCACTAATTAAGAGTTTGAAAGTTTCCCAAAGTACCGTTACTTTATTCAATGGAGTAACTTAATATTTATGATCAGCTTGAGTATCTCACTCTCCTCAACAACAGAAACTTCAATTTATACACTAATCTCAAATTCGATTGAAAGCTTCATGTTTTTATTTTGAACTAACATTTGTAGGTCTGACGTTCTAGGCCATATTTTGCCAATTGTTGGGAAAGATTGGGCTCAAACAGGAGTAGCTCAACTATTCAACAAAATCAAAGACAACGGTTACAAATTATTATATTTGAGTGCCCGAGCTATCGGACAGGCTAGGATCACCAGAGATTATTTGAAATCCATCAAGCAGGGAGATTTGACTATGCCAGACGGTCCCGTTCTTCTGAATCCCACTTCGTTAATAACTGCGTTCCACAGGTAGGAAATTGTATTAATGGGTGCCTGAAAGTATTAACGTTTTCAGAAATTTTCAGAGAGGTCATTGAAAGGAAGCCCGAGCAGTTTAAAATTTCATGTATGTCTGATATTAAGGCACTATTTCCTTCTGATTCAAATCCATTCTATGCGGGTTATGGAAACAGGATAAACGTAAGCCATTTTTTCAATCATTATTCAATCATTTGAAATGTGTTATTGGTTTTGTTATAGGATGTTTGGGCGTATACAGCAGTAGGAATACCTATTGTTAGGATATTTACAATCAATCCACAGGGAGAGTTGAAACATGAACTCACTGAGACTTTCCAATCCAGGTGAGTTGTTGAACTCTTTAAATTGTGTTTCTTGGTGGTGGTAGTTTCTGGGAGCTTCTTGTTTGTTATTTTTTCTATCAGTTAGTGATATTTTCTGTTTAACTTTTGCAGTTACTCGGGACAATCAATGGTGGTCAATGACGTTTTTCCCCCACTTTTACAAAAAATTAAGTCAACATATTCAGAATATGAAGATGATTCTGACTCTGAATCATCAATTGTTGAAAAAAACTCAATTTAGTACATATCAACATTTTTAACATTAAGAAACGGACTGTGATTTAGTATAGTATTATTACGATATATCGATATCTTTGATATATAAATGATATTTATGTTTTATAAACATATGTGTTTTGTCGAAACCGGTGCATTTCATATGTGGGTTTCTTGTCATTTATATGGTGCAATTCAACTCATCTACATCACACGTCATCGGAATGAATAAAAACTCATTAGTGGTATGATGGGGCAAAAAGTATATTTTAGTTGAAAATATGTCAGGGGGAAATTTTTTGCTCCTTTCACCCACTACATTTCATCTTCATGCTTCAACTAACTCTTGAGATAACAAAATACATATGTACAACTTGTTTTTAAATAAAAATAATATTGAATTCCGAACAAATACAATGAACATATGTTTGTTGAGAAGTCCTATAATCTGCACCGATCACCTTCATTTCAAACATCTCTTGGGTCGAGAGGTTTTCCTGTCCCGTTACAACTGCCACATATTTCAAATGGTAAGCATAGTGAGTGTGTGTCTAAGAGAACAGTTGCCGAATTGAACGTTTTTTGTTTTTGTATTTTACTGTGAAAAAAATTGAATACAGAGTCAACATTTTACCCTACAATGCACAATTTCGTCATAAACAATATGTAAGATATTGTCAAAATCAACTTAACTGTATTTTAGATATCGTAATTCAATCACCATATGTCTTTCTCAGCCTGTTAACCCTAATAATACTTTTTAGTAATTTTTGACTCATATATTTATTCCATGGGATAAACGCTTTCAACAAAGGCAAAAGATACTCTAATGGTCTGTGTTAAAAATTGTTAAAAATTTCACGAGTGCTTTACATAATTCAAAATCAGTTGAAAGATTTTTACTAATTTTTGCTTCTCGTCTCACAGAAAATACTCAGACTTTTAAAAATTCCTACTATACAAAATTAGTCCATAACAGAGGTATGTGATGATCGTTAACGCCGATTCACACAGAAAAGACGTCGGGCGGAGACCTTGAGAGACTGTCGTCTCTTTCTCGTCTTTCCTTTGTAAACAAAATGATCCAATTCATATGAAAGTGACGTGGCGCCATGCCGCTTTCACGTCGCTTCTGTCTGAAAAAAGTCTGCGCCACGTCCGCGCCTCGTCTCCGCCCGACATCCGTTCTGTATGAATCGGCGTTCGGGCGATTAACTTTTTTATTTTCAATGAGACTAAGCAATGTATGTATGTGGAAAATGAGAGAATTAAGTGGGATTCCCACAGATAATAAACTCCTGATTGACAGTTTCGCACACTTTTCATTAAAGAATGATGTGTAAACTTTTCACTGACTAGGTACTGTCAGTGTGCCATAGTACCCGACATCGTAAATAGTAGAGAATAGTTGAACTCCATGTAGAATAAGTAATGGTTGACTGAACAATTGAAAATAAACACTTTGGCAGATCATTTTAAGAACTTGATGAAGTTCAACTAATAACATTAGGAATTCTACTGGGATTTGCACTTCTGCATCACATCTTAAATGAATGCAAACTTTTGACCAAAGGAGAAATCAATGTGGTTTTGACGATACTGGTCAATGTTACGCAAAACTTTATTAGGGCCTGCAACCAATACTACTGCATTATAAAAGGTGATGAGGCAATGGCAAAGTGCCCAGGTTGTTCGCACAGCCGATACTACATTATTGGAACTTGTTCTTGGATTTATTCTATTGCTGGTGGGCGTGGCTTTGTTTCTATTGGTTAAATTAAATGGTCTTATTTATTTGCTATTGAAAACAGGTAGCCTGATTTAATTTGTGTTATTGTCACTATTTTTCAGGTTTAAATTCCGTGGGTTTTTGGAGGAATTTTCAAAAATCCACGGCTATTTTTACTTCTTTTCATGGTCCCAGTGTAGACAGATCCTCAGGTTGAATGGATCCGGTGTAACCCCGGTGTTGCTAAAGACTCTCTGAGGTCCTCTCTCTGATAGTTTTTGTTGACCTGAATATTGATTCACATTATGCTTCTCTAGAATTAACAATTTGATATGTAACATTTTCAACATAGGCGTTCTCTCTCCTGGGTGGTATCGGCCGCTTCGCCATACCCATACTCGGTAAGACACTCAGGTTCATAGATAAGTCTTACATTGATAGATAAGTCTCTCAACCAACGTTTTTATTTCTCCTGTCTTAAAGTTTACTGGGAATCTGTGTGTGCATTGGTGTCCTGTACAATACGGTCTGTAACATTTTCACCATAGCGAAGGAAAGCTTTTCCATTAACCGGCCTCGCTGGAGTTACTTTGGGCCTATTTCTTCTGGATCATATCACCCACATATTCTACTTCACTGTACCTACTTTCCGGTTCCCAGATGCGTCAAGCTCTCTCTCTCTCTGATTACTTATCTCTTCTGTCGTGACTGGTTATTGGAGTTTTTATTCAGATATCGATCTGTATGCGTTGGTTTCCTATACACTTTACGGCTAATTGGCGAAGTATTTCATAGAAACATTCTAAAAATGGACAAGCGGCCTGCGTTACGTTGATGACTCATTCCTGATACGGCAGGATGCTTAAGAGAAACCCATTGGGTTATATAATGTCCCGGAAATCAAGGCTCATATTCAGATTTTGAATAAAAAGTAACCACCAGGCACAACAGAAGAGAGGAGGAATACAGATGTTAGTTGAGTGAGTTCTGTATCTGTAGAGTAGGGAGGGCGAGTGTAAGCCCACAGTAATTATGTGACCCATTGTACATCCTCCCGAGGAGTTGTCCTCGGTGAGTGAGTGAGTTATCTGTGAATCTGAGAGACTTATCTTTGAACCTGAGTATCTTTCCAAGGAACTTAACCACCTAAAAAATGTCTTCAAAGGGAATGGGTACACTGAAGTAGTATTCGAGAGGCCAATACGACCCAGGAAAAAAGAAGCCAAGGTAACTCCAGCTAGGCCTTTTAATGGGAACGCTATCAACCCCTATAATGATAATGAACTTTCTCAAACAAAACGTGAAATCAATAATCAGGTCAATGAAAACTATAATAGGTTTCCCTAGGTCAGTTAAGGACCCCACAAAACTATTAGCAAACGAGCGGTGTACCACCAAAAGATGTATAAGTACTCGACTCTCCGAACCAATAGAAATTGTTGTTCCGGGCAAACCGACTTTTCAGCTTAAACTATACATGTAACCAAATAAGGCCCTAACATCATCTTGACTGAAGAGACACAAATACTGGACAACTCTCAGAATTAATATCCAAGATTATATAGAGAGGCAGTAGAAATTTATACACAGATGATGATTCAGTAGAAAGGAAGAGGAAACTAAAATAAATAAATTCCGGATACCTGTCATTAATTGCAACCAATGAGTCCCTTCAATTCAACCAATAGAAACAGTCACACCACCACCAATGAAATTAAACCCGAGACAAAGTCCAATAATTTGGTACTGGCTTTTGAGAACAATCCAAGCACTTCACCTGTTGTCTCATCGCCTTTGATAATGTCTATCATAGTAGTGAAAATCAGGCATATAAAGCTGCAAACCATGGCAAGCAAACCCAGAAAATAGTTTTTTCACAATAGCTAATCAGCTCATTCAAATCCTCTTGTTTTTTTGGACCTAATAAAATTTATACTTTTTTATTGAGGATATTAGAAGCATGTCAACAATCATAACTTGTTTTAAAAACTTCAAGGCTCAGGAAGAAGAATAATTATAATCATCCATTTTTTTCATTTACAGCTATTCAAATATGAGCATAATAGTGGACCAGTTGTTTCCTTCACGACTTGATGCTGCTAATGACTATTCTCAAAATATTTATTGGCGGGACCCTATTTTACCTGTTGAAGATTTACTGGATTAAAGTACCTATTGTTACTATATGACCTCATATCCTTGTCAAGTGGCTGTCAGTATATAGCTACAAGCTACTGCTTTTGATGTTGATGAAAACGTACTATTGTTAAAAAGTGTAGCGCTTTATTTTTGTAGGGTTTGTCGTTTTGTGATATAATAATGGCTATTAAGTTTCATTATTTTTTTTATTTATTATTGAAGCATATCTTCCAAACTATGAAAATTTTTTGTTTAGAAGAAAAAGTAGCAACTTGAATGAAGGATTTTGAAAAAACTGTTCCAATATTTAGTGAAGACAGACAGCTAAATTCCTACAAAAATTCAGTTTTTTAATATTTTTCAGAAGTCTTTTTCAAAATACTTTTTCAAATAGGTAAATAGTACTACTTGATTTATTTATAGAAGGTTTTTAATGATTATAAACCTAAAATCTTCAATTGTCACTTATAAAATGACAAATGTTTTCAAATTATTTGAAAAACTGTAAGAAAATTGTGATTTTTTTGTTGGCATTGTGATAATTGATGTACCTCCTGAGGTAGATAAAACTAAATTTTTAAATGTGATATAATTGTTCTGTGTTTATAGAGAAAAGTTTTGTTTATTTTTGTGGAAGTAATTTTTGAAATAAAGCATTTACTCTTTGCATCATTCCGAATTCGTGTTTTTTTCATGTGTTCATAATCATCACTTCACACAAAGTGAACCTTCAAAATGTTGTCAAAATTAGTTTCACTAGATGTTATACATTTCATGAAAATCTTCTCAATATTTGATCAGCTGATGGTGGGTTTTCAGTAGATTTCTGCAAACAACGTGAAAAAAATTATGATTTTTGATAATGTCGATCTATGAAACTGACCTATTCGAAAATATAAAAATAAATGAATATTATTTGTTGATGACAAATTTGTATGATATTATGTAAGTTTACCTTATTCTCTATGCGATTATATCAAATTCATAATATTTTTGTTGTTTGAACTAAAAAAAGGAGAGGTAATAAATAAGTGTCGATTTTATGAACAGGCTTTTAATCGATTCAAAGTAACCATAGAAAAAAAATAGCTGGATTCGATAAAACACAAAAATAATTACTTGCATATTGAAAAATGAGGAAAATAAACTTCAACTCTCGAAATCCATATGGACGACTGAAATTATTACTCCAAATAATCTTCATGACCAGCTTCATGACAATCTCTACATAATCCAGTAAGATGCTCTAGACACAAATATTTTTTACATTTTGTGCAATAATATTTTATTCTTCGACTTTTTTTAGTGCTATAGTACGTACATTGTCCAACATTGTCAGTTATATTCCACACATTTCAGAAAGTCGTGTACGGATTATCCTTGGAATATTTTGCTGCTGAGCTCGTCGATGAATATGTGGATCAAGCAGTTGAAATTCTAAATTTTCTAAGAATTATCTTCTGCTAATTTTTGTTTGGTTATTCGAGTTATAAATTATATAACTATTTATTCCAGCAACATCCATGGCACTATAAAAAATGATCATTTGCCAACATTCCAGCAACATCCATGGCACTATAAAAAATGATCATTAGCCAACGACGAGTTGCACGAGCGCAATTGTAGGCTTCGCACATTTTGTTGGAATGTACTAAACAAGTGTACACTTATCTCTAAATGCAAACATGATAGATTTTTCTGGTCTAGGCAACAACATTTGAGGGTATCTCAGGTTTATTTTTATGTAATGTTCCAATTGTAGTGAGACGGTGTTGCTTCAGTACCTCAGTTATAGGTACGCTAGTGAAAAAGTTGTCGAACGTAACATGTCTATTTGATCCCAAGATAGGTGAACAGAGACGAGACATCAATGCTAAATTTGAAGTGGTCCGACAGGCTGTTTTCCTACGTAGACCTCTAACTTTGCCGTGTAGAACATTTTGGCGTCGACCAAGGCATATATTTTGATTCCATAACGATTAGGCTTTTTCGGCATATAAACTCTGAACGGACATTTACCTCGAAATGCTTCGAGTTTTTCATCAATAGTGGTGTATGCTGACATATTATAATGTTGTGACAAATTTAATACAAACTCGTCGTAGATTTCCCTGATTGGAGCTAACTTGTCTATTCGTACTCTTTCTTGTCTGGTAGCTTTATCGTCAAAACGAGTATGTTTCAACAAAAACTGAAATCGAATCCGCGACATAGTGAGCCTGAATTGGTCCTGAATAAATCTTCGGCATTTCGCCGGTTATTTTTGCTAGCACCAGAAATGTATAAAAGTCCCAATAATGCTTTCACTTCTAATAAATCAGTTGGCCTAAAAGAACGATTTTGCGAAACATCATGAGCTTGCATTTCTATAAATTTGTTGGTGTAGGTAACAATTTTTTCCAATATGTTCGCAGATAAAAAGCATTCCCATATTTTTAAAGCTTTATTTTTGTGACGCATATCTCCTTTGGGGCCAGGTAAATGAGTGACAATATTTTCGGCACGTGTTCGTACATTCCGTGCTGTTGCAGGATATTTTCGCTACATCGTAGTTCCATTTCTACCAATGAAGCGAGGTATTCTCCAGCTTGAATTTCTTGTTCTTAAGGAACAAGCAAGTTCTGTTCATTATCAAACTCCTCTTTCGATTCTGTATCTTCAATAGTTTCTATATGATCGTCTATCAAACTCCCCTCATCATCATCTGGTTCAACTTCTGAATCAGTTGTAACTTCTCTGTGAAGCCGTGACAACCATTCTTGTTTCCTTTCGTAATCCATTATGAATGTATCTATCTTAAAATAAAATCTAATCAGTACTGTTATAAAGAATCACTCAAAATATACGTACCTCAAAATATAACAGCAATGATAACGTCGGTTTGTGGAACCGAATCGTACGTAATATTCTGAGTTTTGATTCAACGATGCTCACTGCCCGCTTGCCAACTTACAACTGAATAGACAATCACGTTCTGGAAAGGTACTAGGAAGCTCAGATTAAAATAAAATTCAGAACGGCTTATACCGCGAAATTTTGAATCCGTCGGTGCGAGAGATACAACGTTATCAGCCGAAGGTTATATGATAGTTTACCAGTATTATCTTGACAATCCACTCAACGATGTGTAGATATATTTATGATCATTATCACCATTGTATCTCAATCAACTCACGAATCTCTCTCCTGGATTTACTTCTGATATGAGCTATGAGGCTCCTTTTGAATTTTCTTACATTATTTTCACTTCTGACATATTTTGGTATGTTGTTATAAAATTTTACTACCAGGTATTAATACCTCCTTTATCCGATATTTCTTATCAGAGTAGGTGCAACACATCTATCTTTATTCTTGTTTCATAAGTATGAATGATACGTTGCAATTTGAATCTGTTTGAGTATTGCCACTATGTTGACCTGCATATAAAACAGCTGTCGAATGTCAAGAAGATTTGTTTCAGAAAATGGTAATTCTGTGGAGTATATTCGATGTTTGTT
>WOGN01006287.1:0-12547 GCA_015342105.1 Leptinotarsa texana | reverse complement strand
ATATCATTGACTTTAGGTCGATGATGGCCACTATCTTGCACTGATGAGTGGCTAATGAGCCCGAAACCGGTCTGCAAGTGTGCCCGTTCCAAAATTGAAGATCGGCTCTTTCAGTTGTATTTCCAATTGCATATGCAGAAAATTTTCAGTGAATATTCCTGCACTTACGCCTGTCGGATATGATCCAACTCCCTTCGTGGTATTAGCCAGGGGAGTAGTTGTTTTCTTATAGGCGTCAGTCCATTCATTCTACTGTGTAGGTATATTCGAGACTGGCTTGAACGTTTAAAGTTAATTCATTTTACTGTACATTTCTCCAATCACGGTTAGTCCCAATACCAAGTCCCATCATCATCCTACCCAGCTGAATTCCGTTCTGAGTTTCTTCATACATCGTTCTATAAGACTCACTGACACCACAATAGATCCAGGGAACTATAAAAACTCACAGTCGCCCTTCACCAAAACGACTATCCCATCTCCCAAATACAAAGATCCATCCAATGACAGCAAACACAAACCCCACCCCACGAGATACCCGAGGAACAGACCAACCAGACAAAAGCTTTTCTCCTCTACATCCATGGAGTCATTGACAAAGTGAGCTGAATTCTTAAGAAACATAAAATAAAGACAGTATTCACAGCCAACAACCAAAACTCCACTATGTTAAGAACACCCAAGGACATGAAACGCAATGAAGCACACGGCATATATGAAATACCATGTGGTAACTGCACCAGAACTTACACCAGCCAGACCAATAGAAGAATTTCCAACAGAGCCTATGAACATGAACAAGCTGTTCGCAAATCAGATCTAGCATCATCTGTCTTTAAACACCACCAAGACCATTGCTACAGAGAAAAATCTTCAGGCCAGGATAATTCGGGAAGTAATCGAAATTGAAAAACGCCCCAATTGCCTGTTCGCAGAGACTACCACAAATGTGTAGGACATTGCTGTCACACAAGATACCTGAAAATAACTCAGGTACCCGGTCAGGCAAACCAAATACCTGCTACAACTTGAATATGGGCCCCGAACAACAGAGTGACCAGTGCGAACTTAGAGTGGTACACAGCAAACATAGAATACTAATGAGACTTGGGGACAAGGGAGATTACGACCTCGTCCTCGAGTCATGTAAGTATACAAATCTAAGTGATTCTTGAAAATGGCTCCAAAGCAGGAGCAGGAGCCCAATAGATGTGCGTTCGTTAGGATTTTATGGGAGGGAGAGAGAGAATTTTCAAGACTCTTCCTAGATTTGCCAAGCTGTACTAATTTACATCTCACCTCAAATATGTTATAAAATCTTGCGAATACAAAAAAAACAAAGTAAACGTCGTCTTATAGAAAAAAATAAAATATATAAATAAAAAGTTCCATTAAATTTGTCAGATCACAACTTAATATAGTATAAAGTACATAAGTTATTACTGGAGAAATTACAAAACGAATTCTTGAGATAATGTGATTATAGGTTTAATCCAACTCTTGTTGCTGATCATGAGCATGGTCTTATTCTCCTTACCTTAAAGCTGCTTACACTGGAGAAAAGGAGGAATATGTTATGACATTTCTCTCATATAATAGGATTGTAACATGGCCCATCTTTGCTGTCTCAAATAAATCTTGAAGCTCCACAAAGAATGCTAATGCATAATGCATCGACATATACACTACAGATAGATCATTATTCCTTTTGAGCGTGTGATCGATAGTTGGTGGTATGGAAAGGAATTTGTAAGAGGTCAGTATTCTTGAGAGCTCTGGTAGGAGTTCAGTGCATATAACAAGATCATTAATTAATTTGTATATGGTAGGTCGATAGCCGGGCGGTTCTAGGTGGGTGCCCTTGTTCACTCTCTCAATCGACCGATGTGTGAGTGTGTGGTTCAGTTAACTGAGGTTGAGAATAGTTACAATAAAGTTATAATTACGGTTCTCTAGGCACGGAATCTTAATGATTTATTCTAAACCCTTTCTGAAGTAGTGCAGTGATTCCCATAAAATGGTGACCATATAATTGATCCATATTCTGACCAGAGATTATTTATTAATGCAGGGAATTATGGATCTAAGTAGGTGATTACAGTATTTTCGAAATAAAACCCGATAGTTTTTTCAGTTTAGAACAGCATTATCATTATTTTGTGATGTATATTTTAGTAAGTTATTGCCTTATTCTGGAATTACTTGTTTATTTTTGTTATATTGACAACTATTATATATTTTGTTATTTTGTAATGAGAGATAAAAATAAATTTATCATCATGAAAAAAATCCTTTACATACAGGTGGCTGTGTGTGTTTGTGTATATCAATAAACAGTAACTTCATTCATAAATATTAAATATATGGTTTGAGAGATTTGACTTTCGGAATTGAATGATGTTTATAATTATATCAATAATATGTTGAACTTATTTCAAATCTGGTTGAAAGAACTTTGTGTTTTCAATTATGTCATTCTTCATGAAAAAAAAACTTGTGATTCTGCTCAGTATATATAAATATATGTATATATATTTTTTTTTCAGGAGATAAACTGGGAAGGGTAGTACATATAATCCAGTCACGAGAACCATCCTTGAGGGATTCAAACCCAGACGAAATAGAAATCGATTTTGAAACATTGAAACCATCAACCCTTAGAGAGTTGGAGAGTTATGTTGCATCGTGTCTTCGAAAAAAGCCACGTAAGCCATACTGTAAGTTCCGTTACCTCACGTCAAAAGGTCGCCTAAAATGCACCAGACCTCTGATAGTAGCACGCCCTTTTAAAAAAAACTTTTGTCTTCTAAAAATTGAATCTTTTAGAAAATATATTGGGCGTGCCACAGGCGTACGTAATTGGAACTACACATTTTTAAGCATGGTAGAGCGTTGCTGGTGGGATTTTGGTTCATTGTTTATACAATGTTATCAGCCAAATGAAATAAACTCGTTAATTGATAAAGTAGTTATGTTAAAAAAAATTAAACATTCGGATTGGTATTTCCATCTTTTTATATATAGTGTATCTTGAAGTAGTAGCAATACCAACTTTTTTATTTTGATGTAGCAATTTAGGTTTTTCTTTGAAGCTGTTTGTGATTTTGGGTTTCTGAGCTGTTGTCTGTATAAATTTATTTCTGGTGTTTTTTGTCAGGAGTGCCCGGCACTTCCACTTGTATTCTTTAAATTATTCTAGACACTTTTCAATTGGTTTGGAAGTATGTTTTAAGATTCATTACAAAAATTAACAAAAAATGGAAAATTACTTCATTGCAGAAATTCACTACAACACATTCAATACATATTTCTCAATAAGATTATTACTAAGTTAACAGAAACCATTTCATCCTCCCTATTCAGTGAGATGAATTAAAAATATATTCTTGGGAAAGAAAGGTTTTGGCTTTCTACTTCTCCATCTTTATACAAAAAATTGTTGAAATTTTCCAAACAAAGGAAGGAAACAATCAATTTAAAAAAAGTAATTCTTTAATCATGCAAAGAAGTAACTTTCAGAGACAAACTGAAAGAAAAGCCCTTTCGAAACAGCTACTTTCACATTAACATGGAAATACACGAAAGAAAAATACTTTTGAAACAAATACTTTCATATGAACACTGAATTATACAAAAAACAATTTTCTCTGTTTACTTTGTATTCCAAACATATGGAATTGAATCAGATATCATTCACAGGATTTCTACACAATATAATTATTGAAAGAGGTAAAATTTCACTTATATGAAACACTGTCATCCTCACTGCTAGACATCCGATGTTTCGCCGCTTGCCTTATCAGCTTTTCAATTGTCTGACTACATGACAGTAGGTGTCAGGTCAGAAAGCATCGTCTAAGGCAATACGCGTTGATGCTAAATTAAATATTATGCCTGAGTTTGAGAAGAATATATATACACTTGTAGTCGAAAAGCAGCATAAAATGATACCAACCAAGAAGCTCTTGGAAAATGATATTGATATTTTTTTTGTGAACAAATAAAAGTTATGTTAGTTATGGTCTGTATAAAAGTTTTTGTTAAAGAAGTGTCCAACTAAAAATAGCAAATAACGTACCGAATGTTTTTTGAGCATGCCTTTATTAATTTATTTTTGAATTTATTTCATTTGGTTTATACACATTGTATGTCCATTTGAGGTTGTCGGGAATGCTTTGCCCAATTATTCTATGATATATTGCTTAAAAGTGGTTATACTTTGTGTGGGATAAGCGCTTTCTTGGCTAGCTTTCACAATGAAAAATAATGAAGCTTTATTGATTGGGAAATTGTTTTGAGTGCTCAATAGCAGCATATTTTCAAGATGATCTTATTGTGTAGATTTACCATTTACTCGTTTTTCAAATTATGAACGTTTGAAAGCGTTAAAGTCCCAAATCACTAAACAAAGAAGAATCTATCGTGCATTACCTGAAGGTGAAATTGAACTGATTATTTCATGAGGAGATATAATAATTTTTAAATTCAATTTTTTGTAGTACTTTTGATTTTTGTTTAGGTTCAATATCATTTCGTAGTTGGTGCAATCTAATCAGCATTTTCAGTTGCCGCTTACTTCTTGGAATTAAGTGAACTTAATCTTTCGAACACTTCCCGTAAAAGTATCTATTAAATTCACTATCTATTATGATAATTATATAATTTTCACACTATAAATTTCATACACATACAATCGAGATTGCTTGATATGATTCGGGTTCGAATCAGACTCTTTTATAGATATAATTCAAGAGCCTCAGGGTATATTTAGGAAAAGGGCTTCATATATGCAAGCAGTATTTCAAAGGTCTAATTTGAAAATTGGATTTTTAGTGCAAATCATACAACTGTATTAATAAGGTCTCATTTGAGCTTTATAAAGCATTCAAAGTTAGCTAAGTTAATAAAACCAGCAAACATACATTTGACCTTATCAAATTAAATATCTACATGATGACAATCATTTTTGAAAGAAGAAGAGTTATCTGATGTAGCCGTGGTCTCTTGATCGGAACATACAATGCTGCGGTGAGCCTAATACGGTGTCCGACACATTTGTATTGAAATCGTCTAGAATGATCCTTTGTTTAGACGAAGTTTGCGTTGGCAGCAAGTCAAAGCTTTCAATATCAATATGCTTCCCACACCATATAATGATTACTGCAGTATTCTGCATTCCAATCAAGAGATCTCTACTTGAAATAATTATTGAAAAAAGTTTTTGAAACGAATTCATGAAAATATGTTTTCACATGTATTTTGAATAACATTATGAAGAAAAAAAAATTATCAGGACCTGGTTTTTAGACTGAGAAATCTCAAGAAAGTATTCTGACATGACTTGTTCACGAACATATATCTCATTCAAATTTTAATTTGGAGTAAAGGGTATTTAGCTTCCTTTTTGAATTGCACACATGAGGAATTTTTTTATAATTCAGAGTGAATTTATGAGCTTCCAACCAACTTTTTTTTAAATTCTTATTTACGATTCACTAACCTCTTCATTTTATAATTTCAATGAGGTATTTAGAATTAGTTGTTCATTATATGTGAATACTATTTGGTCCTTGATTTTTTGAAATAATAATTTTTCAAATTTTTTCTTACTCTCCCTTTTTCTATAGTATTGGATATATTAGTAACCTCAGTATGTTGATAATTGAAAAATTCTGCCAATTTTTTGGAACAAATGTGCCAAGTAATAAATTTATAGGTTTGGCTTTGTGCAAATTTCTTAAAAAATTCATTTTATCTTCTGCATATACATTCCTTTCAATTCCTTTCAATTTAATATACAGATATTAAGCAATTCGATAAAGATTTATTCCTAATGAGTGAAACTTGATATTTCTATCTAATCCTTGTTGATACGAATTCTAGAGGTCAGATGTTCACTAATTTATATGAAAAAATATATAAGCTACTTAAAAATATTAACTACTCATTCAATAGCCAAGCTTTTTTTATATGCTTAAATTAGGTAGTACATGAATGTTAGAGATTCAGACTTCCCCAAAAAAACTATTAACATACAGACGACTCTTCAAGGCAACTCATCAAATTTTTAAAGAATGGTATTTTGGCAATATAACAACCGAGACTTCTGAAACTGAAGTGAATTGTTACTCATCTAATTAATTAAATAAACATATTGTACACAGCCTGGTGCTATCTGCTATTTGAATATTTGCTATTTGAACTGTAACTACATTTAGACTTCCTACAGTCTTCAAGATATATTTAGATCTAAAGTGTATTTAAAAATTTTCCATTTGAAGGTTCAAATTTTCAATAATTAGAAATTTCAATAATTTTCTCTAAGAATTAGGACTAACTGCTTTTAATTTTTGGAGTTTTTTTGCTTCTGGTTTCCATGAAATTTTTCAGTATTTCTAAGTGCTTAATATTTCATTATTAATACTTTTAAATAACAGATATTTTATATATAATAATTATGTATTCCAGATAAAAAGGTTACTGGAAAATCCAAGGATGAACAAATAGCTGAAAAAAAGCAGGAGCTAGAGAAAAGACTTATAGATGTGAATGACAAAATAGGAAATTCAAAAAAGGCCGCTAAAAAAGGTTAGTAGTTTATATTAACATGTATGTATCTTATGAGCAGGGTACTGAAAAATGAATTTTTTTCCAATTTAGTAGGCTAATATGCTATCAGATTGTTCCAATGTAACCTTCATATTATGTACCTGAATCGATTGTTGAATACTCGATATTATTAAAGTAGAACATAAAGAAACATTAATGTATCATATCATTAGTATGTAATTTTTTACATTCTATACAAATGTATTTTATTGTATACAGTGTATTACTAAAATTGTCAACTGAATTGTATTTATTATTCTCGAAGATAATAAATATATGATTGAATTTTCTTCTTTTTTCATTTTCTTATGAGAAATTCTCATGCAACAAGTTCAATCAGTTTAAATTTATTATCTATTTCTCCTGAAAAACGTAAATTAGAATTTCTGTGAAAAGAAGCTTATCAACAAATGTCTTTCATTTTTTAAAGAAAAGCTAGATCATTTATTAAAGTTTTGTGAATTGTATCTACGCCAAATCTATATTGATACTACTCGTAGCTTAGTACTTAGTAGAATAAAATCGACTCTTCATGTAATTATCTAACAATAATGGAAATAATAAATGCTTTCATTAATAGGTAAAAAAAGTTATAAATCATATACAAATAATCCTCAATATATGAAATAGTAGGGTTCAAAAGTTATTCTAGGTCATTGATTGCTTTTCCATTTAACCATCTAAAAGATCAAAATAAAAGTATTTAGAAAGTTATTACATACATCCTGTAGTAGTATATACAGCAAAATGACACAGCTCAATTTTGATAATAGAAAAAGTTTTTGGCTTTCTATTTATCCATCCTACATAAAACTTGGGAAACTTTTGAAAAAGTAGTTCTTTCGAGGATGCTCTTGAACATGATTGTTTCTTTACTTTGGAGGTTTCCCACATTTTTGTTTGAATACGAAGCATCAAAAAATTGTTTTTTCAAAAACTATTCTCTCCTGAAGATACATTACTTTCATGAAACACAAATTATAAACTTGGAGCAACACATCATTACACATACGTCATCATATTTTTCTGCTGGTAAAAAAAATAATTTGAAAACAGATTTGCATATTTAATCAGTGGGAGCTCGTATTTGAATAGTAGCTTGCATTCGGTAATCAATGAGAGATAGTAATTGACTATCGTTTTGACTGTTCATTAGTGATTATTGAGAAGTTTCTACAGTTTGAAAATTTTTATTTAACACTAACAGTTGTTTTCACAACTGATACTAAATAATGTTTTTATCGTAATTATAAATTTTTACTTTAAATTTGGAATCACTCTATTTGTGGCTAGAACAGCTAAGCAAAATAATATGTTATATAATTGCCAAAATGTCACCTTCACAGTATATAACAAAGTCTTTATATTCTACAGTAATTGACAAGAAGATTCTACTTGTCTGATAGCATAAGAAGCAAGCATGTCAACATGAAATTTTTATGAAAAAAGGGGTTGGTTGGGTAACAGGATTAATTTTTTCTTATAAAAAAGTGTATTCTTGCCAACGTTTCGAATTTAATTACATTCTCCTTTAGGGCTCGAAAAGTAGTTTTTTCGTGTTGTTGATAATACTGTTTTAAAAATTATCCGACAAATAGTATTATCATCAACACGAAAAAACTACTTTTCTGGCCCTGAAGAAGAATTTAATTAAATTCGACAGGTCGGCAAGAATACAATTGTTTTTTTAAGAAAAAATTGATCCTGTTACCGAACCAACCCCTTTTTCAGAAAAATTATTGGATCACTAAACTAGTTAACTGAATAAAATTTTTAGATATTTATTTACTCTTTATTCCAATTGGTAGCATTATTATCTTTCTGAAGTGATCCATTTCGTTTCATTTTAAAACCAGAGTAAGAAGTCATTATTTTGGTTGCATCCAAGTAGGCAAAATTTTGATGAATTTGTCTTATAATGAAAGAAGTTTAGTATATATGAGTTTTCATGAGTGGTAGAATATGCGAGGTTGTTTACCTTGGTATACGTCCTTTCAGAGGACTTTGAATGTCGACATTTAGCAATTCAATTCATAACAATTTATTATTAAAATACTGATAGTGGAACTCATATTAAGGAAATGATATAATTTATCCGTGGCTTTTTGAACACATGCTTTGATAATGGTCAGATTAGATCTGGTGTAGACGAAAAGTATTAAAACAAATTTAACATTCAATAGTTGTTATTTTATAATTCCTGCAATAAGAAAATGTAGTCCAGAGAAAATTTACTACAGTGAAAGTAAACTACAACAAAAGTATTTTCTGTTGTTTTAACATTTCTTAACCTGTTACAGAAGAAGCCAGTAAGTCAGATCCAACTGGTGCGGGTGGACCTTCCGGTCGAATGTCTTCTAGTTCAAGTAGTTCAGACTCTGACAGTAGTAGTAGCAGCTTATCAAGTAGTTCGAGTGATTCCAGCGACAGCGAAGCAGGTTAGCTTTCAAATTGGTCATTAATCTTGACATATATCTTAAAGAGAGGTACTTTATTGGAAGTTTCGTATAGTTCCAGGCTGGTTTCAAAATTAAATCATCTGTTCTAATTTAAATGCTTAATCTGTTTATATTAAAAGATCTTTCATTTTTGACAAAGCCATTCTGATCTTATATAGTTAAAAATCGCTAGTAAAGTGCCATGCTTTTAATTTATTGTCTTAGACAGACATATTTTTGCTGTCAACAAAGTATGTTGTTTTTTACTTTATTTCATAGTTTTATGTTTCTGTTTTTGATGGACACAGCTTGAAATTTGTGGGTGCAATTTTATATAAAACTGCTTCAAGAAGTGTTTAATTCGTTTTAGTTGTTGATTTTAAAAAAATATTTATGTGCATTCAATAGTATTTTGATTTGAGAAAATTGCATTCGCACTACGTAAGCTGCTCAGTAATTTATTATTTTTGTTCTAAATATTTGGTGTTATTTGTTATTGCTAAAAATCAGAAGAGAATGTGGCAAATTTGACTTTATCGTCACCACTTTTTCATTAGCATGAGAACTAATGATGTATAATTTATACAGAAAATTGTAAATAGTGATTATTCTATAAGAAAAATTTGTAACAGTATCTCAAAGTGTGAATTTGAAAAACTCAAGTATTTCTACAAAGTGATGCATAATATAGGTTGAACTTTCAGTTGTATGAAAGATTACGCTTTCAATTTTTGAATTCAGAAAACAAGATTTATTTAATTTTTGAATTACAGTGAGTTTATATATACTAAATGGCAAAATAAATAAAAACAGTTGTTATGCAGTTGTTCTGGTGCTCTTTCCTTATATTTATATTTACACATACGAAGAATTTTTGCCATAACTGCCACAGTCTTCAGTTCAAATAAGGTTTTATAGTATGTTATGTGTCGCAGTGATAATTGAACATGTAGTATTAATGCATCACATTTGAACAAGTAATTTCTAAGAAATAAATATTATTTGTTCAAATTGGTGATAGTATTAGCCTTGAGTGCATAACAAATGTGTGGGGCCCCAACATAGTGGACCAGCCATACAGACCTAAGGTCTTACCACAAATTTTTTATGGTTGATTATTTCAATATCGGGTGACTGTATAATGTAAGCGCTACATTTTAATGCAGACAATGTGTGTGGCGGCTGTATTTTTTTTTGAGATCTACTTCATTTCATATTTGATCATTTCCATTTATTAAAGTATGCAATTTTGGTGTTCACCATTTATTGGTTTATATTGGCAAGTAATTGATTTTTGTAAGTGTAATTTTGGTAGATATAACTGTCACCACTAACTGAATTTTTTACATTACATACATCTTCAATAATATACAGATCTTTCTGAACGGTGATAGTAATTTCCTGAACACCAGTTAAACTGATCATATATGGTACTGTGTGGTTTCAGAATTTTAAATTTGGTCAGCACTTCAGGCTGGCTTCCACCCACATTGTTTGCACTCTAGGCAATTTTTTGAAAATTCTAATTTCTTCTGAGCTTTCTCAACAACTGTAACACTACAAGAACTTTATTATACTTCAAGCTTAGAAGACATTGGGAGTGGCAGTTTATTATGATTAGAGGCAAGTAAATCAACAGTTCTTCATTTGTCAAAAAATATATATAGATTATGAAAGATGTCTCATATCAGAATACTTATGTTTGTAATATGAAATGTATATATTTAATTTATAAATTCATAATTGTACTACTCAAATGTTTCTGTCTTTTTTCAATTTCAATGATCATTATTTTTATGACATTGTTGATTATAATAATTGTGAATTTTTCCTATGGTATGGTTGTACATACTTTTTTGTCTGACTTTTTTGCACTATATTTTTAATATCCTTCAATATTTATGTTTTTCCATCTATGTATTTGGCCTCTTTTTAATTGAAATATATTATATTGTCATTTTCATTTCTTTTTTTCATGGGGGGGATCATGGAAAATGTTTACTATGTAAATAAAAATATAGATGAACTAATGTAAATATGTGAACTCTAATAATGTTCACCAGTATACCTTGCCTCTAGAGTAGTGTTTTCTGCTGACTATTTAAGAGTTTTCATTTGTATATTAAAATTCAGTGGCAAGAATGTAAACAACACTGATGTCGAAAATAGTTTATTATTAAATTTAATATATAAAAACAAAAGTTCGTTTTTGTGGTAAGACCTTTTATGTACTCAGGCTACTTATATTTCATAAAGATATAGTTTTTTACATCAATGAGTTTTGTAGGTGATACAGGAAATAAACAACCAAAAAAGAAAATCAAACGGTCACCGAATCCTTCCGTGGGAAACTCTAATACTACGGTAAGTGAACTCTTTTGAATTGATTTTGATGTATGAGTAATTACAATCTCTCCAATGGTTCAAAAACGTTCCTTTTGTATTAAGACTTGAAGTATTTCAACTTGAAGCAACCATGTTAGTTGTAACTTCATGTGTTCACAATTTTTTTCACACAAGCAAATAACATCAGTGGTAAAAAAATTATTTCGAAAACTAAATATGGTTAATCATATTTAGTTTGAAAATCAACGAAACATCATTTTTTATAGTATTTTTTTACAAACAAATCTGTTACGTTATTTCTTAATTGACATAACTTTTTTTTATGAATCAATTGAAATAAATCATCCAAGGTCATGAAGCTGGGGCTTTAGCAATAAGCTGCACACTTACTCAGATTATAAATGAGGCAACCAAGATTCCTGACTGTGATGGAGAATATGCTACTCTTCTGGATCTGCATCTAACAACCAATGCAGAAATTTACACAGCCACAGTAAGGTCTCCATTGGGATCTTCTGACCACAAATTCAGTTCAGTGTTGAGTGAATTACCGATTAATGTTGGAGAACAATTTAAGCCCCGCAAAGTTGGGCATTAATGATCCGCTGAGTGGAAAGATCTTCAAGACCATTTCCGAAATTTTTCCTGGCTAGATGTTTATTTCAGCTCTAAATATCCATCTATTTATGCTTTTGCGTTTTTGTGACCAAAAAATCCCAGTGCCGAAAACCAAACTAGGTTTGTGAATACTCGCAACAGCTGCAAACTTAGGATAAATGACAGCAAAGAACTTCGTAATCACAGAATTAGGGATACACTGCTTGCCAAACCCAACAAGGTCTAGATCCTTCTGGTTTGTAGCTAAAGCAGTTAATCAAAAATTTACAAAATTTACAATTTCACCACTAAAACAAGGATGGTTGAGTTGCAACAACAGCCATAGAAAAAGCACATTTACTAGACAAATAATTTGTGTCCCACTCCATAGTTGATTTTCTGGGAAAGGGATCTATATTGTCTTCAACCCTTTTTTTATTACATATGATGCACTGTTTGAAACCTTTGGTGCAGTAATGAATATTACTGGAGTTTTTTCCCAACACCAAATCGTTATTTTCAAACCTCGACACGTGTTTCGATCACCAAGTGATCAT
>WOGN01006286.1:0-12169 GCA_015342105.1 Leptinotarsa texana | reverse complement strand
ATTTTCAGGTTGATCCGTTGAATAGTTTGCCAGAAACGGCTAATTAACGCTCATCATGAAAAGCCCTGTATAATTAATAGTCAACTCGGGCAAATTACATATTTTTCAGCATTTACAAAAGTGCTCAATTTTTTCATTAATAATTCAATAAGTTATTTAAAATAAATGTAATATTGATGAAACAGTGAAACAGCGAAAAATTAATTATATATAAAAATCCATGGTCTTCTGTTTTCTGTTTCTGTAGAGTGCTGCATCGAAGCGTTCAGTTTGCGCTGCGAGAAATATACATTGTGCTCTCGACTCTCTCTCGGCGTCTTCGTAGAGGTGTGCGGGAGTAGATAGGTATACATCAGACAGTCCCATGAAGGTCAGTTCAATGTTATGCATCGATGTTTATCGGTATATCGCTAGAAAACATTCAATAACGAATACATCCTTCAAAAGTTTAATATTAAATTTTTCCTGTGGAATCCGCAAAGTGTGTGATTCTTGTTTTATAAAAACGAAAAAGGAAATACCTATATTCACGATTATGAAATGTATTATAATATAAAAGATCCGTGTATTATACGTTCAATATAAAACATTGTCACAAACGAGTAGAGAGTAGGTTCATAATCATAGTAGAAATATTACATTTCATACCTTTTTTTTGAGGAAAAACACAAGCACAACAGAAAAAACCTTAAGGAGCTCTAAGAGCGGTATTTGTTGCAAAAGTAACGATTCACGTCGAATCGCTGGAATCGTTGGAGTTTGGATTCATTTGGAAAAACGTTCTAACAAAGTTTATTCCACATAAACGCAGTTCTCCAAATGAAAAAGTTCTTCAGGCGAACGGCTCTTTCTGGATGGAATCCTGCAGCTTCGTGGTATGCTTAGGGGCGGAGCTCCATAAGAACAATACTCCAAACAAGGTTTGATCTGACCTTTATGAAGCATCAGAAGTTGCTGAGGTGTGTACAGCTTTTGACTCTCCACGTTTCTCGATTGCGTCATTCCAAATATGGGTGACATACGATAGAAGGTCGCCCATTTATCTTTGTTTCCGAAAGCCATATTGATGATCGTTCAAGATGTTGAAGTTTTCCAAATATTTAAGCACATGGTGGTTTACGGCTATCTTCATGATTTCTGATATCACTGATAACAAAGCGTCTGGTTTTTAGTTATTTGTTTTATCTTGCCCCTTTTGGGAATAGGCTGAACGCGAGCAACCTTCCGACAAGAAAAAAAACCCTTTCCTTGTAAGGCAAGTTGAAAAGCGAAATACTGGGATAGAAAATCAGAAATAGATTATCTGATAGTGAAGTTCTGTGCTTTCATGTATTCTAAGTTTGTAGTTGTTGCGAGCATTAACACACTTATTTTGATTTTCGGCATTAGGATTTTTGCGTCATACCAGTAGGCGTGACTTTTGAAGGCGACAGCTTGCATGCAAACTTTGTTGAACCAAGGTATGCCGATAGGAGTTTGTTTCATTGCAAATGGAATGTATGCATCCATGGATGATAGAATAACAACTGTGACTTCATAAGCACAAGTTGATGAATCATTATAATTGAAACAAACATCTAGCCATGGGAAATTTAGGAAGTGGTCTTGAAGATTCTTCCACTCAGCAGATATCTAATGTCAATATTTACGCTGCTCCGATTGTTCCTCATGGAACATGCGAACATATGATTCATTAACTCAATTATTTCACAGTAATTATTTGAAGTAGCAAGTAAAAATATTACATGAACGTAAACAATCGAAACATCGATTTAATTGCACTACCGCCAAACAGCGGAAGACCACGTAAAAAATGAGAGTGAGTGAAAGTAAGTATAATGAACCTATAGAATCCACAGACTATATACATCGAGAATGAATGGTCGAGCGTTCTGTCAGGATATATTAGGTAATAAAGCCGGTCACTCACAAATATTATTAGCTTGAATTTCATTAGTTCGGACTTCCATTGTCTGATATTATATAAAATGATTTGAAATCCCTGAAAGAAATAATCAGAATAGTTAAAAATTGAAGAACATTTTTACTTGTATTTTATTACAATATTATTTCATTTGAAGTTTTTTTGCTAAATGTCGTTTGTCTTTTCGGCTATTCGTTTTTATTCTTGTCCTTTAATTTTTAATTATTCTGATTAGTTCTTTCAGGGGTTTCAAATCATTCCATATAATATCAGACATTGGAAGTCCGAACTAATGAAATTCATCATGAAACAGTGTCAATCACCTTCCAATGTTACTTGATTAACTTTATTTGAAATTGAAACCGATTAGTGTTAAAATCATTCAGTTTTTTAATAGATTCAACTGAAAGTAATAGAAGGCAAATATTCGATGTTTCTGTAAATGAATATATAGATATATCTCATACAATATAAATAAATACATCGAACCAACCCGATTGATCTGATATATTCGATTTACAGATGTTGAGAGAATATCTCTGTGGCAAACGGCTGCGTTTGCCATATTAAAAATCGTAAGTGAGGTTCGTACTCGAAATTATTTCAAATCATTTTTTTGTGGAATTGATCAGGATACTGATTTTTACTCTCAAGAAAAATCTGTAAAAATTAAATTATTTAGGTGGTATGCGAACAATATCAATAATTTATGTTTGTTGGAAAGTGATCAACAATGTTTGTTTTTATCATTTCGAACTTCCATTGTCTAATATGATTTTACTATGATTCGATATCCATGAGAGAACAAATAGAATTGGAATTAATAGCAAAATTATCAAATATATTGAACAATGAAACGTGGAAAGAAAAAACAAACGAATAAAATAATCAAGTTAACCCTTAACTGGTAACGTGAAATTTTGAAACACATCTGGTAACGTTCAGTCTGTGAGACTGGCAGTTTTTGGAAGTAAATAAAAACTCCATTCATAATTTTTTCAAAATATATATTACGAACACTTAGGTACACATTTTTTAGAAATATTTTTACTTAAAATGACGAACAAAAACTTGATCAAAAATTATTCCAGAATAATCTTTTTCAATTATAACGGTAATTGGTAGGTAGTGATTTTGGAAAGACATCAAGGATACGAAAAAAAATGCTAAGGGCCACCTGCGTGAACGACGGCTTGAAGTACTTTTTGCATATTTATCGTCGAGAGAATCAGCTCCTCCTTTATTGGCATTGTAATAAACGATCATTTCAGGTTTTTTCGTCTCTGGATCATTGAAAATCCGATCATGTATCGTGGAGATAAGTACAGTTGCTTTGTTCTTCTTTCCCACATATGAGATCATAGTAGATTGTTCACGGAAACCATATAATGTTGATCCGAATTTCCTTCTTTTGTTGGGTAAAAAAGAAAGTGGTATTTATTTTTTGTTTTTTTTACCATTCCAACGGAAGTTTGATTTTTCTGCAGCAAGATATCTGCCAATTCCACTGAGGAAAACCAGTTGTCTGCCGTAACGTTGCGGTTCAGGATCAATCAATCCCATCGGAATATTTTCCTGCATATATGTATGCATTGAAAAGATAAGAATTTGTAGCATCTGTTAGAGCCATTACTTTGATGCCATACTCGCAAGGTTTCATTGGCGTATACAAATTAAATCTAACTTTGCTTCGAAAGCTTACGAACATTTCGTCAACGGTTGCTGACTGACCCATTCCGTATAAACTTTGGCTATTATTTATAAAAGAGTTGAATATGAAGGAAATGGCTGATAATGGGTCCTGTTTTATCTTTTCATCCCTATACTCTGGATTGTCAAACCTCAGAGCAGACAAAATTATAGCGAATCGTTTTTCACTCATTACTACCCTGAATATGTTTCGATATTTTCATGGCTTGAGTTGAATACAGAGGTATATATCAAAAGGCCAAAGAAAGCTTGTACTTTGTGTGCATTGAACTTATTTTATGATTGGTCCAATGTATAATATATAGTAGCATGATATCAGTAAATAGTAATTTCCAGACAGAGTGTGAATCTGCTTTATCTCCGAGTTCTTGAGCTTTTCTTTTCAGAACTGGCACTTTCATTACAATGTTGTGTTTTCTCGTACGAGATGTCGGTTTAAATGGTGTTGTGCACCACCTGTAGCGATTTTTTCCATACAAATATTTCTTTCCAACTGTTGTTTCTTGATTTGTTTCTTCTTCCTTCGCACTTTTATCACTATCACTACCTTAAAATAACTCACTGTGACTGTCATTCATCTCCGGAATCATTGTCTATTTTACTGTAGTCACTATTTATCTCGTTATACCAACACAAAAGAGTGTCATCATAATCTTCATCCCCATAAAGTACCCGTTTTGAAGGACCCGCCAAACAGGGGATAGGACTAAGCGTTCTTATGACCATCTCTGGAACGAATAGTCCAATCATCACCGGAATACGATTGTGGATACTGTCAATCGAAAATTCGTGAAGTAACTTTGTTAATTCTTTGCTTATTTTTTAGTTTTTTTTCCAGTTCTTTTTTTACTCTGGGATCATTTTCATTTTGTATTTTAATTATTTCATTTATTTTATTATATTTTCATTTTATATTTTATTTTTGAATATATCTCATATTTCAGCTATTCATTATTATTTTATTTGTTCTTTCATAGATTTCGAATCATGAAAAAATCATATCAGACAAAAGAAGTTCAAACTAAAAATTCATCAATAATATAGTTTGTGTTTTTATTCAATATTGAAAATTCCTGATATTGTGAAAAACAAATTGAAGAGTTTCTGTATTGAAATGTTCATCTGAAAGTTAATTTCGTAACAAGAGACCTAGATGAATTTGCAATAACAAAACTACGTTATCAGACTGCGCTGATTATTTTGAAAAATTAGCTCTTTGATTTTCCTGAAATTTTGTTGCTAATTGAATAGTGGAAACGATAACTAAATGAACATAAAAGTCCAATTAGTGAGATCGCCCCAACTGAAACAACCATTAATAAGTGTTTCAAATGAATAGTGCGAAGGTAACTAGTCAGCCAATCTCAATTCCAAGACAATATATGAAGGGCAAACAGAATACATCAGAAAAACTACCATTTTTGTGCTCTTTGAACCATTTTGCATCATTTACCACTAAGAGGCTCATTATGATAACTAGTTTGCTGTATATTTCATTGCTCTATCCAATAATTTTGTATTCGCATGTGGAATCAGTAGTTCATGAGCAATTGAAAATTTTCCTCAATTTGTATTTCAAAAGCATATTCAACATGATTGACAGACATTTGATGTTACAACGCTCAAAAAAGAGTTTGCCAGATCCATACCCGTATCAGTGCTACGGCTTTCCAAGTTTTATCCAATTTTGGTGAACATTTAATTGAATTTCGGAGAGGTATCTAACTAGACGACCCTCAAGGACCTGCACTTCTCTCTCGAACCATTGAAGAGCCAACTAGAAATCTAAATTTGGAAATCAACTGTTGGTATCTGTATGACGGATGTACTGAAGATAATATTGACATTTTATTAAAGGATTTGGAGATGATTAATAACAGTCCAAAACAAATTGGTCAGAACAAAATAGATTCTGTTGACTTGATTTACACCCGTTCATTTGATTTGCTAATGCACAAGTCCTTTTTATGGAAACATTGTTTAGCCCTTTCTTAACTATTGTATACCCCAAGATGGTCTCCTTGTTGGAAAAGTTATGTATACCTTGAAACATATTTGAAAATGTTACCGATAGCTGTTTACTGATATGTTTTGGTCTCAAGCAACAATGTCCTGTAAATCGCGCAAGGTTGGGTCTGCGCTCAGCGTCATTGCTGGCTTTACCAGCAATGATGCTGTCTTGAACCAACAATGATTCGCTATTGATAGAAAGTATACTTTCAGCCTTCTTCGCCAATAAAATAGATAATACAGCCATCGAAGGCGAATCTATTCGGTGTTCTCAAACCAAAATTCATTTGCCTACGGATCTTCAATCACTTCAGAAAGCATGGGACGAACCTTTACTAGATATCGCTTTCAACTCCTTCACTTCATCCTTGTTATCTCTATCTATTATTGAAGAATCTGGTGCTTGCCTAAACGCATTACCTGTTGTTACTCTGAGAACACTATTATATAATAATACTCTCAGGGTAGCCATTGGACTCGAACAGGGGTCGTTAATGTAGAAAGTGCTCATGGGTTGAGCTGTAAAAAGGGTTCTGTACGTTTTCCAAGACATAACCAAGTCAACGACATCATAAATAGGGCTTTGATATCAGCCTAAAACCATCAGATACTAGTCGCGAAGTTGTCGTTTGAGATTTCACATATACGACTGTTGCCATAACTAGTGAGAAAGCAAAAGACCAGAAGTATTGAAGTATTGGAAATAACTTTTTATTTCATCATGTGGCTGTAGAAACTTTCTTATGTCTCAATTTTGTAAATTAAATTTACAGAAGGATGTTTGGAGAAACTTAAGAAAAAAGATGTACTTCCTTTCTGAATGAAAATTTTGACAAAAAATTTTGTGTCTCAGCGCTAGAGCACAAGAGTCCTAGCTGAGATATTTGAATATGTACAACTCTAAGATTGTAGACAATTTCGTGTTCAATTAAAATTTACTATCAAATGTACACACTGTGGATACTCATCTGCAACCTTCGATTCTTTCTGGCATATGTCTCTCCCCATACCACAAGGCCCTGGCCAATTGAGTTTGTCACATTGCATGGATTCCTTCACAGGAGAAACAACTCTGGATGGAGAATAAAAACCAAAGTGTTCGAGGTGCAAGGAAAGAAGAAAAAATACAAAGTCCATATCACTCCACAAGTTTTCCCATATTTTATTAACTCATTTAAAAAACTTTTTTTCAGAAGAATCAAATGTGAGCAATTATGCAGTAGACAAGGTGGCTCCTTGTCGTTTCAATCTATATGCACTTTCGAATCATGGTAGGACTACTTACAACGGGCATTACATACAAATTGCAGACACCCATATAGTGACAAGTGGCATCAATACAATGATTCACACGTGTCCCCAATTTCACTGAAATCGTTTGTGGGTGAAGAGGTATGGTATATGTGTGAAGAGGTATACGTGTCCCCAATTTCACTGAAATCGTTTGTGGGCGAAGAGGTATATGTGCTCTCTGAGTATCGGCAAATATACGATAACTATCATAATTTAAAAAAAAATCAAAACTCACTCCATTTCATTCCAAACAATGTTTGAAATGTTCACTATTTATTTTCTCATAATGATGAAGTTCGATTACACATCAATTTATTGCATTATGGCATGTTTATAGGGTGATTTTATTATATTAGGTCTTGTTCAAACCATGATCTCTATAACATACTGCGGAGGTGTGACGTATACTTTAGATTCTACTAATCTCTTCAAAATATCCTAAGGGTGTCATGTCAGGTGATCTACCGACTTGTGTTTTCATATGTGTATCTAGTCTGAGTCTAGTAGTACTGTAATTTATTTCGTAATAAACGTTGAAGTTTCCTGACTATTCCTTATACAAATACTTTCGAGAGGGTCTTTTCTTCCCTTTTGTGTCTGAAAGTTACTTCATTGAATAATCTACATATCTTAGCATATGTTATCTTCATGAAATTGATTGCTTCCTTCCCTACTTCGAAAGATTACCAAATTGTGTCAATCAAAATGGAGAAGTAGAAGGCCAAAAACTTTCTTTCCCAAAAATTATTTTCTTCTACAAATTTACTTCTTCATTTTATTATATGTGTAGGAATCCTGTGAATGATATCTGATTCGATTCCATTACGAATGTTTGAAATACAAACGGAGTAGAGAATATTGTTTGTCGTATAATTCAGCGTTCATATAAAAGTATTTGTTCAGGAAGTGTTACCTTTCGTGTAATCCAATGTTTATATGAGAATAGCTGTTTCGAGAGGGCTTTTCCTTTCAGTTTGTATCTAAAAGTCACGTGTCTGCATGATCTACACATCTTTATACAGACATAATCTTTTAAATTAGTTGCTTCCTTCCTTTCTTTGAAAGATTTACCAAATTTGTTTGTATCAAGATGAAGAAGTAGAATGCCAAAACCATTTTTTTTTTCAAAAATTATTCTATATTAAAAAATATACCCTTTCAATTCATGGAAATAAAAAAATTATTAAACTCGATTCGATTTGGGTGATTTTCGTCTCGTATTTTTTTAATCAGCCTTATCTGGCTGAAACGTAATATCAGTTGAAAACTCATTTGGGTTTATAAACTATCCGATCTGGTAGATATGCAGTCGTTGCTATTTGAAAAAGTCGAGTAGGTCACCTAATAAATCGCCCCTAGAAGTTTCTGAACGATTATGTGACATTTAAAGTATACCATATAACCACAGCGAACAGAAAAAAACGTGCTTTCAACAAGGTTATCCTAAGAACACTTCATCATATGGAAATTAAATTGGTGAATAGTAAACATTTTGAACATATATTGAAATGAATTGATAGGACTTTGACTAAATTTTTTCCGAATGATAATGATGATGATGGTATTGTTGTAAATAATACCCGAAAGAAAATAACACAGCCCGCCACTGGTAGCCATGAACCAATAGTGACGTAGGCTGAGAGCGCGCGAATGTCGATGTTCCCTGCCGCTCTAGAAGCAGCGAGAATAATGTTACCGATTTCTATGAAACTTCGGCGAAATTTTCTAGCGTATTCGATTACGATATTTGAACGCTAGCAACGAGCATATCGACACAGTCGAGTAGAAGATACAGTGCGGTACTCGAAGCGATCTAGTAAGGAGATAGAGATTCGAATAATAGTTGAAGTGATTGTTGCATTTAAAGTGAAATAAAGTTAAGTTTCATTATTCACTATAGTCAATTATTGGACAACCCATAGGGAAAAACTTAACATTTGGTGTCGGAAAAGGAATAATTGACTGAAATTTTCCTGTTTTATGGTGAAAACAAGGAGTGTCGATTACGACGGAATGGAAAAACTTGAGAGAATGTTTGAAGTTTTGCAAGCAAGCCTGGTGAATAATGAAAAACGCAGAAGAGAGGAAAACAGTTACGCCGAAATGAAGATCGTGAATTACTACTGAATATTCAGGAAAAACAGGAAAAGCAGGAAAAAGACAATCAGATGCAGCTTCATTCTATGAATGATTTTAAATCTTCCCAAATGAGTAAGGGGGTGATGCAGCAATATATTCAGGAATAATTTGGAAAAGTATTAGAGGAAACAAATTGGAAAAATTACTCGATGAGAAGCTTGAAGGGGTCGGAAGGGAACTTGAAGGAGTCGACAGAAATTTTGAAGGAGTCGACAAAAGAGATATTCCGGAACTTTGGAAAGAATTACCGGAACCGAAAAGTAAGTATCAGTGAGGTACATGAGTTTACTCGAGAAGAATTTGTGGAAGTATTTCAGGAAACAAAGGAGGGACTAGAAAAAGCAGTTTATGAGACGGGTTGAAAAGAAATTTAGAATTGAGCTTGAAAAACAGCTTGAAGGAGTCGACATAAAGTTATAAGTGGTTTTCCGGGAACTTCGTAAAGAATCACCGGACCTGAAAAGGCATAATGTGGTAACATGCAAAACGGAACCAACATATTTCCCTTCTAGCAGTAGTTTTATTGAAACTCCAACTTTCGATGGGGAATCTTCATGATCAATTTATCGCAGACAATTTGAGGCCGCTGCAGAAAATGATGAGTGGAGAAATTAGGAGAAAGCAACAGCTCTTCTACTGGCACTACGATGAAGTGCATCCGAAATTCTGCAAAATATTCCAGTGAAGGCGCAGAAGGAATATGAAGCAGTCGTATCCCCCTTGGAGGTCGGATATAGTAGTGCGCACCTTCCTTCAACAAGTCTATTAAGCTCATCTGAAGGTGAAAATTCAAGGTCCATCAAAAAATTTGCAAGAGGTTGGAGCTGGAGTCGAAAGGTTAGTAAGACTCGCCTAACCAGAAGCACCCACTGGATTAGGGTCTATAGTTTTATCGACGGAGTTCGTGACACGAAGCTGTAGCAATAATTGAAGATGACACGTCAAAAAAATTGAATGAAGCTATCATTAATGTCTTAGATTTTGAAGCTGCTAAGAATGCTTCGCGGCAATAACGAAAAGTGTAGTGAGGGCCATCAATGAAAAGGAAGATGAAGAAACAGATCGACTCATGGTAGCTCTTGAAAAACTCCTTAGGAAATATTTGATGAATGGAACTGCACCTAAGGCAAGAGGACGGCCTAAATGTAATAACTGTGGCAGAAGACATTTAAGGCGGGACTGTCGATCTCGTCAACATACAACGAAAGAAGAGACTGACGTTCAGGATTACCCGAACTAGAGCGTTGGGGTTTGGAAAACTTAATTCAGCCAGTCTTAGGGGGTACATTGGCTGCTGCATCCCAAGTCCACAGGGATTCGATCTCCATGATTGGACGCAACCGTAACAGCTTTGTTGTCAACGGATTCCTGAATAATCATCAGAACCTTTTCATCATCGATACTGGAGCAACGAAATCAGTAATGAGAGCCGACATTTGAATCGAAAGCAGTTTGAAGAAATTATCAGTAGTATCTGTTCTGGAAACAGCCACTGGAGATAGATTAACAGTCTATGGAGAAGCTGAAGTAAGACTTAACTGCGAAATACAATATAAGGTATCAGTGGTCAACTTTGTCGACGAGTTCATTTTGGAACTGGACATCATGTCCCCCTACTGATTCATGGTGGACATAAGGAATAAACTGCTGAAAGTCAGAAATGAGGAAATTTTGGTCGACGTACCCTCTTAGCCTTATGAAAGTGCCAAGGTGGTTATACTGAAACATTCCAGAATTTCTCCTAACACTGAAAAAATTATTCAAACGGAAATTGCTGGACCTGGCAGCTTAAGAACAGTATTGATAGAGCCATCCAACGGCTCTGAATCAAGAATTATTGTGGCCGAATCCCTCGTGAACGGTAATAATCAGACCAATTCCAGTAAGAATAATCAACCCTAATAATAACAGGGTGACTCCCAAAAAAGGCAAATAATAGGCACCTGTGAACCTATCGTTAAAATCGCCAGAATCAAAGAAGAATCTCAATGGACCATCAGTTCCCTCACACCCCCATACGATGAGAGGAATGAAATTTGAACTCGCTAACCCAATAAGAATTGAAGGTTATCCGGATACACATCCAATGGAATCCAATGACTAATGGACCCATAGATCCATGGGGGTGTGAGGGAACTGATGGTCCATTGAGATGACTTAGAACTCAAGTTCTATACCCCAAAATGGAGAAGGTCCATTTACCGTAACAGAGGGACTCCGCAAGGTTCCTCGATCCGATAAGCAAAAGCTACGCTTTTGTTAACCGGGGTGACATGTGCACCTCAGGCGTGTCATTCCTGAACTACTGCTGGACCATATTTGTAGAAGGAGATTGGGTGTATACATCCAGTGGAATTAAATCGAAACAAAATTATTCAAATATATTTCGACAGGAACTAGGTAAATATACTGTTCTTGAATAGTAGTAGAAACTAAATTCTTAGAAATCACTGACGTGTTTGCCGTATCTGTACTTTCAGTGGCGTACGATTTTAATAATTTTTGTTTGGTTTAGTTATATAAATCACTGACGTGTTAGCCTTATCTGTACTTTCAGTGGCGTACGATTTTAATAATTTTTGTTTGGTTTAGTTATATGAATATTCAGGTTTATTTTAACACTGATAGTTTTGAAATTTCTGTTATAAAAACTTGGAAATACCTTTTCAATAATATAATAAATAGCTTAATAGCCGAGAATACTACCACATAGAAGCGACAAAGACGGCCATTTTGTGTCCCTTTTTCGTAGACGCATGCGTCAACTGGGTTGTCTCCACGTCATTCTCGTCTTCATTAGTCTGTGAGCACTGAGCAAACATAATGAGGTAGGTAGTTAGTTACAAAAGGTATCTACCTAGCTCTGTATACATTAAAATTATGCTATTAAAGCATGAGTTTTCAGGAGATAATAAGTTTTGAAGAATCCATCGTGAGAGAAACAGTACTGGTGTGTTTTTGAATCGACACTAGTGACAAATTGTACGAGTTAAACTAATATCAACATAAAACTAGATTTTGTGTGTATTTATAAGAAGTGAAAATCGAAATGCCTGGTTACTGTGTTTTCCGCGGTTGTTCAGCTAGAACCGG
>WOGN01006285.1:0-12548 GCA_015342105.1 Leptinotarsa texana | reverse complement strand
TTCCTCCTCCTCTTTTTTTATCGCTATTTGTTTGGTCTCTATCTAATCTATATATGTTAAAACCTTTTAAACCCAGTTCACTATCGGAAAAGTCTCTGTTAAGTCATGTTTCTACTAAAATTGTCATATCATAGTTTGAACACAAAACACTTTGTTAAAATTCTAATATTTTTGTTCTCATACCGCCGACATTTTGAAAATACACAAAAAACTGATTGGGTTTTACTTTTTTGCAGCCGCTTCAGTAATCTGTGGTACTCCATTCACATATCTTATTGTAACATTTTCTTCCCTTCGCTTTCTATCATCGACTTCTTTCTTCATATTTTGCCAGTTTTTTACTTGTAGTAGAGATCGTTATTTAGGTTAACCTCGTTATCTGATCTGAATAATATTTTATGTTATGTTAAATAATAAATCATTATTATTATTATTACTATTATTATTATTATTATTATCATAATATATTTTTGTAGCACATTTCATTTCGATCAGAAGCTCATAGTACGAGGTTTCCATTCGACATGCCCCACATCATAAACCGCCGAACGTTGAGAGTGAAGGAACTCATGAAATTTCCCACCGAAAATGCATACACACGCTCCAATCTCCCAGCATCCTACCCTAGTTTGTGAGCCGGTCCTGATCGGGGTGTGTTTTGGAGGGGTGAACAAGAGTCGTGTGTAAGCGCCTACCCGGACAGTCCACGCCTATGGAGCCAGCTGCATCTTGCAAGATCCCTTGGAGTTATAGGAATTAGTGAAATGATTAGTGAAATGTGCACAGTGCTGGAACGGTCTGAATATGACAGGAAATGAAACGGCATTTCGATTCTGAGGTGAGTGAATGCCAATTTTCAATCCTTCATCCTTTTTAGAGAACGTTTCGGTTTTGGAATGTGATGTTTTTCGGATTCTGGGCATTCAGCCTTGCCGGCTCTATGCTGTGCTCGAACTGAGCGGAAGTAAAGATTGATCTCGATATTTGATGAAATTACCGCTCTTTGATTCATTTCCTTATCAGAACGAGATTGACGGCGTATCTAGGGTTGGATTGTATCATCGGAATTATGCTGGAAAATAAATAGAATCAGATAATGAAATATTCATTTAGAAACATTTGATATGATCGATTGACCTCGTTATCTGAATTTATAAAAAATAATGTATATTGAATTATATCTATCGACAAGTGGGAGTCAAATGAGGGGCATTGTCCTAACACTATATTAGTTGTTCATTTTAGTATAATAAGTTATGTATATTAAGCAACAGGTTTTTTGGTGATCAATATTCAAGTAATTTTCATTTCTTTTGAAAGTACTAATAACGATTACGCTTTTCATATTCAATAACAATTTCTTAGTCAATATCCCAAAAAATAAACTTCGATCCAGTTCACGTGGAAACTGGAAGCGTGAAGACAGAGTGTTCATATTTTTGAAATTTCCCCACCAAACCAGTTCGATCTCAAAACTCATTTTTGAATGGGTATCTTTGCTGTGCCTGTTGAATTGACTAACTTCGTTTGGCAGAATGAATATAAGTGGTATCATAGGTGGAAGTTCTTAGTGAGTAATAATTGGAACAACAACTAATGTGGATGTGATTCTGGTCGACTTCAAAATTTATTACATTTTGAAAAGAGATCATATACCTGCGACCGTCAAAACAGTTTTTTTTGTAAATTTCGATATTTTCTTTGCTTTTCTTTCGAGTTTTGTTTACAGATGAAGCTGTCATAAAAATGACCAATTTTGAATGATAATGATAAAATGTGAAAAATGCAACATTCACAATAGTTGTATCACACATACGGTATAAATATTTCGGAATCGAATTCATTCACATAAATTCATCAATAATAGTTTCATTTGATGAAGAAATTTTACTACATATCAAGTAATACTCATAAGGAAAATTTCTTTCACATACATTTTAAATGCTTACATGCTTGCAATACATAGAATCACATGATAATGTCTTGGATAAATGGAGATCAATTCTTTTACGATGTTTGATGATTTTTTTTCATTTTCAATTGAAAACGCTATTTTTGATAAAACTCTCATCTGAAATTTCATCCTCAGAATTTTTAGTGTTAACAACTAGTTACCCTTATATTACACAGTTGTAATAATTATGACCCAAATCTATTTGAAAAATTAAGATCATTAACAACATAAAAAGTGTTTTACTATAAATTTCAAACTGTTTCTATGGAATATTGAAATGTATAAGCTCACTATTTCCGATGTAATATTACCTGAAACCATGATACAAATTACACATTTCCCTACCGAAACTAGGATTTCTGCGAAGCTAAGAAACAGTTAACTTTTTGTGTATCTCCTTCTTCCAAAACCCATCAATCAATTTTTTGAAAGTTTATGGAATACGTACTCCATCGATCACCACCATCGTTCCTATTGAAAAAATTGAACACCCTTTTGTGATCTGATTTTAGACCCATAAACACCCTGCCAATTTTGAATATTTCAATTGAAGAACAATCTGGATTTAAGGAATCTTATTCATGTGAAACTGCGCTACAATTTCTAAAGTGTAAAGTTGAGCTATCTAAAAAAGTATTATAGATGTTGTCTTTCTGGATTTCATGGATCTGTTTTGTTTTCGAAGCGGTCAACATTGATTTACTTTTAATGAAATTAAATAAGTATGGACTAGATTATAAAGTATTAAAATGGTTTATAAATTATCTCACATATCGGAAGCAGCTAGTTAAATATAATCAAGTGACATCCAGTACTTTGACTGTAATTTCAGTAGTCCCTCAAGGATCAGTATTGGGTCCACTATCATTTTTGCTGTACCTAAATGATATTGTGATACATGTTGAAAGGTGTAAGGTAAAACTGTTTGCCGACGACACTATATCGTACTGTTCTGGGACAAAAAATGAAATCTCAGAATGTTTGAATGAGGAACTATCATCATTGAAAGGGTAACAACTTTTAAATATCTGGGAGTGGTATTAGATCAAGAATTAACCTTTATGCGCACTGTAGTTATATTCAAAAGAAAATAGCCACGAAAATTCATCTTTTATATATATTGAAAAATAAAGTAAGTGAATATGCAAAATTAACAATTTATAAATCAATAATAGCAGTATATTACTCTATTACACATCATTATATTACTCTAGTTTTTGAGCAATGAAAATCTAAACAGACTACAGAAGCTTCAAAACAGATCCATGAGGCAATACTGAGTTATTATAAACGCACATCTGTGGAATACATGTTGGAAACACTGTCTCTCATGGCTGTTAAACAAAAGATAACACTAAATATGCTAATATTTATATTTAAAATTAAACACAATATGTTGCCAAATAATCTGAGTGATCACCTGACCTACACAAGTAGTATTCATATATACTCCACTAGAAAGAGAATAGGAAATTTTTATATCAATAGAGAACATATAGGTTGTGACTCGTTGTATACTTCTGGTCGGATTGCATTTAATAATTTGCCAAGTCATATAAAAAGCTGTGATTCATTAAATTCATTCAAAAGAAAATGTAGTGAATTATTTTAGCTAATAGTCATCAATAATTCGTTTTGTTTTCCAGTTTCTTGTTTTTAAAATGTGACTTGTCACTATTTTTATTTTTTTTTTGGTTTTGTATTTTATAAGTGTATGACTGACTGTACTATGAAGAGCATTATTTGCTAATAAAGAGTAATAATATAAAATATGAACAATACAAAATCAAATTCATACTGCTGGTATCGATATATATATATATATATATTTTGAATTATGAAACTCCATATGAATATTTTGATAAAGTAGGTTTCTATTATATTGCAAAGAGTAACAGTATTTAAAGATAAATAATCAGAGATGTATTGGTATTGTTTTCTTGAAAGGCATTGAGAAATAAATTGCTGATAATATAATTTAGCCTTTGAAAGTAAATTATATCACTTTACGATTAGTTCCTTGTTATTATTTTTTATTTGAGAACGATAATTTCAATGGTTATTATTATAACAATGGAAAGCTGAAAAGTGAGATTATCAATTCTGAATCTGCTAAATTATCAGTTATTATAAAATACATGTAATACTCAGTGGAGAGTCTTGTATTTCTAATGAACACAGACATGAAATTGAAGAACACATGGTTTTGGAACATGCAAATCTTCGAACTCTCCTGCAGAATTATAGCGAGTCTATTTGTCTTTCGGAAAAACAATACCAATGAATGTAATCGTTATCCAAATATTATGAAATAATAAATATAGAATAATGAATATGGGAAAATAAGTATAGAATAATGAAATAAAAGAATGATGAAGAATGATCCACAAACAAACAAAATACTGATGCCAATTCGAAATTTTCTTAGATATATACCTGAACAACTCTTTGATGTTATCGCAGAAATGACTAATACTTATGCACTTCAGCAAGAAAAAACTAGTTTCAAGGTAACCCATGCAAATGAAATGAAAATATTCATTGCATTGCATATCATAATGTCTTGCCTCAAATTCCCCAGAATAAGGATGTACTGGGATGTTGATTTCAATATGTCTCTGTTCAGGGATAACATGGCACGAAATAGATTCTTTCTTCTCCGAAACAATCTTCATATTGTCAATAATTTGGAAAAACCCGATGACTGTAAAGACAAATTATTCAAGGTGAAGCCTCTTTAAGATAGCATACGGAAGCGTTGTCATGAATTAGAAGTTGACGAACAGATGGTACCATTTAGGGGTCAGTTCAGCATAAAGCAGTATGTAAAGGGGAAGCCAAATCCTTGGGGGATCAAGATTTTTGTTCTATGTGGTAGAAGTGGTCTTATGTATGACTTTATTGTGTATCAAGGCAGTACCACTGAATTCGATGAATTGAATAAATTTGGTCTTGGGGCTACGTCTGTTCTGCATTTGTCCCAGAGAATTCCAGAGCATAGACATTTGTATTTCGACAATTATTTTACCACTTATAATCTTCTGGAAATTTTGAAATATAAAAAGATAAATGCTGCTGGAACCGTAATGAACAGGTTCAATAAACCTCCACTAATCACTGACCAGCAAGCAAAGAAAAAACCGAGAGGTTTTTCAGAAGAAATAGTGAAGGTTCAGAAATAATTCTATGCAAATGGTCTGACAACAGATCCGTTGTTCTTGCTTCGAATTTTATTGGTAAAGGCGAAGAAGATGAAGTGAAACGATGGGATAAAACAAATAAAAAATATGTTCATGTAAAGAGACCACAGGTGGTGAAAATGTACAACAGAAGTATGGGAGGTGTGGATAAGCTAGATCATCTGATAGCACTCTACAGAATATATGTCAGATCAAGGAAGTGGACACTAAGGATGTTTTTTCGTGGTGTGGATCTGGCTATAGTGAATAGCTGGTTAGAATACCGCCAACACTATACCAATGAGAATAAAGAAAACCCTAAGGAAAAAGAATTAGACTTGCTTCACTTTCGTCTCCAATTGGCATATTCTCTCATGAAGATCAATATTCCCGTCATACCAAAGAGAGGACGTCCGTCAGATGCATCTCCAAGTTCGTCTATCACCAGTACCCCTACACATTAGTGTAGTGAAAGAAAGCGACTATTTATAGAGGTTCGTCATGATCGTTTGGATCATATGCCCAATTATGATTCGAAAAAAGAAGCAACCCGATGTAAATTTGAAAAATGCACGAAAAAAACTCATGTTTTTTGTGACAAGTGTAATTTAGATCTTTCTTTTCTCAAAGAGAGAAACTGTTTTCTTTCCTTTCACAGAAAATTAATTCGTACCTATACATTTGTAAAATTATAATTCAAATAAAAAAGTGTTCACTGAAACAATTGTAATACTCTTGAGTCCTGATGTCCACCGAGCGCGACACTTCCTAAAATATATAATAGTAAAAATAATGTTCAACCCCTGCCCTCTGATGATCCTAAGATGACCTCTGATCACGAAACATTCGTTATTATTTTTTTTTTCTACCTTTATAATAATCTGGGACATTCAACATTTAAAAAAGTTTTACTTCGCAATTGGCCAATCCCAACTATCGTAGGGTATAATAGGTTGTGGAGGAGTGAATGATTGTTATCTTAGGAACCTAATATCATACAAAAATTGATACTGAAGATTATATAAAGAAGCGCATATATGTGATATTCGCATACTCAGTGATTAAAAAAAGAAAACATCAAAATGAAACCAATCATCCACTCCTACGATACTAGGAAAAAAGCAAACTCTTCAAATGCACCACGATGTGACAAAACCATAGAACAAAGAAATGTAACATATCTCGGACCACGCTTATACCAAATATTACAAGAAAAAATCAAAAATATTAATAGTTCTCACATGTTTAAGAGACAAGTAAAGAAATCAATTCTGAATACCGAAAGAGCTTTTTTTTTGATTTTGTTGATAAAAATATTTCAAGAAGAAATTTAACTTAAGCATTAGTTGAGCAGACGAAAATAACTATGTATTCTATCTGAAACTACTGTCTCTGTTATTACGGTTATTGATTAATTCATCATTCATTATCTTTCAATGTTAGATTCACTATTCATACAGTTAACTACAATGTATCCCTATCAAGAATAAGCTATAGATTTCTACGGCTTCTGCGATTATCATGTTCATTTTTTATAGCACTCTATGTAATATATATCAGTGTATGCGATAATAAACATATTATATATTCAAAACAGAAATAATGCAATGTAACGCCCATAAGACAAAATAAAGTTTGATGATGGTGGCCGGAAGGTGAAACGTCGGATAGCAAATATGAAAACACCATTATGTAGTATGAAAAAAGTGGCAACATAAAAGAGCAATTTATTTTCGAATACTTCAGAAAATGAAGTTTCTGTTTTTTCCAGATATCTCCGGGTATACTCGGAACTTCTGAACTTCAGAACTTAACGGCATATTGTCAGGTAAATGCGCAACTTTTTCCCAATTTGATCATCATTGTTGTGTCTCATAGTTTCCAAAATCCCACATTTTCTATAATTTTTTTCATATTGTATCGATAAATGGAATTATTGTTGTTGAAGTAGTATGTAGGAGATTCAATGAATATAAATCTGTTTGCTATAAAAATTCACCTCTGCATTCAAATATCAATCGAATATCTTACAAATTACTTTCATTCATCGCGGATCCAACATCAACCACGAGAGTAGGAATTTCGATGAAAACCCTTTTTGAAATATTACCCGGCATATCTAATTGAACCCAGTCATGAACGAAAACATTCGAGATTTTTCATTAGGCCCGGACGCAAAGGAAAATAGCTTTCGGTCGAATATGAATGGTATTGCAATATACGACGATGAGAATCGGAGAAAAATCGAGAAAAACCTCTATATTACTCGAATAAAATTTATGAAATGGGACAATAAAACTCTTCCGTATCTGGCGATATGAGTTTCCAATCAAATTCGCCCGGGCCAGCTAGGATGACATCCGTTGGCCGCTGGAAAGGAAATAATAAGAGATTCTGGAAAGATGTTTTATTTCCTGAATACACATGGTTAAATCTAGAACTTAATTGAAAATGTCGAGGTCTTATGAAATATCGCAATATTGGGAAATATATTATGGTTATATCGGTGAGTACGAGGGAAAGAAAAAATATTCTGGATAGTTTATGAGAAATTTGTTTGACGATGCTAATAGAGAAAATTGAAATATATGAATTTTAGAAAAATTCTAGGAATAAGTGTTCATTCATAATTCGAAAACGGCTCCAAAACGTTGAAATAAATACCTACTGAACGTAATTCTGTTATTATTCTTCATTTTGTTTCTTCCCATATTTATTCTTAATGTATGGATGGAAATTGTTACATTTGTCAAACGAATCTATTACAAATGAGAAGAAAAATTATAAATGTGGGAAATGTTTCTCCACTATAGTGAGTTGAATGAAACATAACATTTCTAGGTAACATAAAATTTCTATCTTGTTCGTTAGATTCTTTGATTGATTGGATTCTGTAACAAATTGTCCTTTGTGAAAAAAAAAATGATTTATGCAGAATTCCAGTTGGACTAGAAGTGTTCCCTTTTTATATTTTTGTGAAAGCAATTGGATTCTTTCTGGTTTTGCCTTATCTACTAGTCATAAATTAATAAGGACACATGATAAAATTGATTAAAGACTGGTAGATAAGACGATATTGTGAAATTGATTTGAAATCCCCGGGTAATTAGAACAGGTATCTACGTTATAAATGAGGATAGCTTCGTGAGTAGGATCAGTTTGATTTTTCTCTTGAAGATGATCACTTGGTGATCGGAACACTTGTCGAGGTGTAGAAATAACGGTTTAGTGATATTCAGCAAAAATGTCTTCATTTACGACGTCACATTAGAAACCTCTGGAATGATTTATGTTTTTCTACTGTTCTCTTATGTAACATACATATAAACCTTCCTTTTGAATAACTCGATCTATTTGAAAATCAGCATTAAAATCCGGTCCGTAGTTTTAAATATCAAAGTATACATAGGGATAGATAGCGAAAAGCGACTTTGTTTTATACTATGTAGTGATTGAAATTCAATTTCCAAAACAATTGAAGATTGACCAATTTCGTAATGTTCGTAATGTATGTTAAGGAAGAAACAAAAAGGAGAGATAGCAAAAACTTATGTGATTTTCTGGAACTCCAACTTGCGTTTCCTAATATGATTGATAATCAGTCAATGCAAAGCTTACTGTTAAGTCATCTGAAAATAGAACTTTTACGGGAAACTGTATTGCCAAACATGCGCGAAAATGTCCCTACACCAACTACAGTCAGGTCAGAATTCCATGATTTTATTTGGTATCGAAAACTGTGTGTGTTCAAGAAATTTCATCGACAAACTTGTTTATCTTCGATACATCAGCTCACCCCTCTTATCCCATGATTTGTATCGTCTATATTGAATTTCGTATAATATTGGGGATTTGGTGATGCTTACGTTGCATTTAATTTCATTTTCCCGAATGGATTTCTTCAACAGGATTAGGATTCAGCAGATGCGATTCTGATGAATATTCGTAATAGATTGTGATGTCTATGAATTCAGATTTTGTATACTTAGCAGTTTCATCGCTCATTACAGGGAGAGCATAATTGATTTATCAACAAAAAACATTTATAATAATAAGAATAATGATAATAATAATAACGTTTATTGTGCAAAAACAAGTTTTATATATAAAGGGAAAAGGGAGACTATATTCCACCGTCCCATAATTAAAAAAATAAAATAAATAAGCATACAGTAAGACTATAAGTAACAGTTACAATCGACACAAAAATAATATAAAAAAAAACTATAACGGAGGTAATATAAAAGATAACAATCATTTTTGAACATCCAAGAAATGAATTTTCAAAGTTTTTTTTAATTGATATGTAGACAAATGAATATACGGTAATAAATTATTTAGATACTTCGGTCCAAAGAAAGAAAAACATCTCTCAAATTTGGTGGAAACATGAAATGGAATGGTAAATGTATCATTTCTTTAATGGATAGAATTATTATCAGATCGCTTACTAATTAATCTGAACAAATAATTAGGAGATTTGCTTTCCAATAGTTTATATAAGGATACAGATATGAGATAACGAATTCTAAACTCAATATCAGCTGATCTAATTTCAATAAATATGTAGTTACATGATCACAGTAGTTTGTGCAGCAAACAAATCTCGTACAAGTATTTTGTATGCGTTGAAGTTTGTGTTTATTATAGTCTGGCAAAAAGTTGTAATACACTGAGAAGCAATAATTAATATGGGGATAAATCAATGATTGAACTAATTTCAGTTTTTTTTTCTTGAGAAAGCTGGAACTTGAACTTGTGGGTATAAGGATTTCAGTTTAAAAAAGCGAGTTTCGTAAATGTGTTCAACGTACTCGTTGAACGAGTGGGAGTTATCGATATACATATACACCTAAATTTTTTGCTGAATTCACCTAGTCAATCAAATCATTGTCAAGGAAAAGATGGAAATTTCTTTCACCTTCATTTCTTTGTAGGTCAGATCCCAATCATAGGGCTACTGTTTTATTTGGATTTATTCGAAGGCCATGATTTTTGGAAAATAGAAGTGTATTTTCTAAATCTAAGTTCATTCTGGTGATAGTATGGTAAATATTATTAGATTGACTTGACAGATATAATTGAAAATCATCATAATATAAATGTACGTCGCACTGGGGTAACGTAGCAGAAAAGTCAAAAATGAAAATAGAGATCAATAATGGACCTAGAATGCTACCTTGATGTACACCAGAAGAAGTTTTCTGAAGAGATGAGCATAATTGATCATTATCCAGTATAACTTGTTGAGACCTTCCTGTGAGATAGCTTCTCACCCAATCTGAAGAACTGCATTTAAATCCAATGTATTTCAGTTTCGAGTTCAGTTTCAAGTTCAGTTTCAAGAAGGTATATGTATAATATTCAAATACGCGATGATATTTATATAGCGCGATGACTATTGGCTAGCCGTGTTTTGGGAAAAAAAATGAAAGTTTGAAAATAAAGGTTTTCAATACGAATAATCAAATCAGAATGCTACTTCCACGATTCTAAAGAAATACCCTGTATATTTTCAGATTTTTGAAAACATGACGTAAATCTACTGTGAGTTTATGAGATACACCCTTCACCAAGAATGAACTGTTCCCGAGATATTCATTTTCTCTGAATAAGGTAGCCACTCAAGCCAGCAAATCATCAGAAAGGAATTCCACGAATCTACGGCCTTTGAACCCGAACGCGAAAGTCTTAATTCACTTGCTCACCCAAACCTAGGTATTCAGCTCTCTAGTGAATCCTCCATGAAGTTTAAAAGTCTGATAGAGCACATAAATTAGTTATTATCAAAATATTTCATTTCATTTTCTCGTGAGAGTGACACTTCCAAAATTTTATGCGAGGTGTTTGGAATAGATGATAAATTCTGTAGATATAATAATGAGCCTCCACTCAATTTTTTCAAATGGAACACTATATTTGATTGACAGTGTGACTACTGAAGTTCTAATCGAATTGAAACTCTATAAGTAGCTTCTCTCTGTCATCAGTTTCTTCTCTGATTCAAAAATAAATTGTCGCTATATCCTATGAATTTATATCACAAACGACGGAACCAAAAACCATCAAAATTGGACCTGCTCTTCAGAACTTCAGTTTCATATAAGTTTTCCTCTCTGTGATATTCATTGCCACGTCTACCATGGGACAATTTGCTGAAAATTCGATGCAGGCCATATCTGTGAATTAAATTTCTTGTAGCCTAGTATTTACAAGCTATTTTCACCTTAGTATCGCTAGAAATGTTATACGAATTCTTTATCAAATGAAACTAGTGGAATGTTTTATTGCTATGCTGATTTATGGCCACTGACGTATTTTCCTTATTATGTTTTGGAAGTATCTTCAGAAATATAAGGAACGTTCGCTCGTTACAAATTCAATCAAGAAGAAGAATATGTCTGCAAGTCGTCAAGTCTCTATTGCCTGATGAATTACCTAATTACTACAGTTTCCCTTAAATTACAAAGTAATGTAGAATACTATAGTCCATGAACTTATTCTTGATCATTAAAGATATGTCTGGATTTGCTCGATAATTAAACAGTTGATAGTTGATTTCTGTTATACTGTATGAAATGCTGATCTGAATCGAAACTCGCATAGATTCAATACTGGATAGAATTTTGCAATTAGTTTATTTTCCGAAAACATTTGATTCAATGACAGAATGTAAACGAGATAAATCTATTTCAGAATGTGGATATGGCTACAAATATCTGTGGATTATAAAGAAGACAAATGTCCTCAAGGAGAAAGTTTAAGGCAGCACTTGCTCTAAATATCACACTGCAATGTATCAAGTGACTCATAAGTGGCCGTATAATTGAAGTTAACGATATTGTGCACTCCTAAAGTTTGCGGCACTCTCAAAGGCTGAAAAAACCAATACATAGAAATGAATCGGCAGCATACTAGTCCACGTGGACTGCGTACTTGGCGGTTTATGTTGGATGATTTTTACTAACCGAGTTTTACGACTGACTGAAAGTAGGAGATTTGAGCTGGTTCTGAGCCTCCCCCCACCACTACGACGTATTAATAGCTTTTTTTGTTATTTTTTAGTGAATTCAAGGCGATGTGACCTTGAAGTGTCTGGTGCATGGATCGTTCAGATTTTTTTCAGCCGGTTCTGGGCCTCCCCCCACCACTATGACGTATTAATTGCTGGTTCAAACGATTCACCCTGAATGAGTCATTCAATACTGAAATTGTGAACGATACTGGGTTTTCTGGTGGACACATTTTTATGGAAAAATTAACTCATTGACTGCCACTTCCCCTCATAACAACCCAGATGTCAAATAATGCAAATGATGATAATGTCCTGTGACACACTATTTCAAATGTCTATCATTTTTGTATGTTACGCATTGGACACACATTTATCTACTCTCCGGAGAACAAGTAGTGTC
>WOGN01006284.1:0-12259 GCA_015342105.1 Leptinotarsa texana | reverse complement strand
TCTCCAGCCCACTTTAGGTATATATACCACCCTTGCTGCCAACCAACTGGGTGGTATATAGTTCCACGCCAGACTAGCTCTATACAATTTTGTGAGAATAGGTAAAAATATTTCCAGTCCGTTTTGAAGAAGAGCTGGAAATATACCATCCTCTCCGGGAGATTTGAAGGACTGAAAATACTTGATAGCCCATTCAAACTGCCGGTGCTGGACCCTGGTGAAGACTGATCCATCACAAACAGTGCGTGCAATGTCGGAAGAACTGGGAATCACCTCCTATGCGGTTTTTGATGGTTCAAAACGTACCGGAAAGGTCATAGAGCTCGAAAAGTAGATGCCCCCACAATTTGAACGATCGACAGAAATTTTCACGTTTCGAGATTTGTTGTTCTTTGCTTTTGCACATGCCGATGGTTAGTGTTGGTTTTGAGGACCACTGTGGTGTCTGCGATAGGACGAGTTTTTGTGAGCGACGCGAAATTGATTGCCTCGGATTCTCCTGCACACTCTCACAGACACACACGGCAACAATTGCGTTTCGTAGACGTACGGGTGTTGGTCGATCGTTTACTGAACCAGTGGACACACATTTATCCACCACATTGCGAATAGTCCTTTCGGTAGGACGATTACGGTGACCGTAAAGAAAGCAAGGCGCGCGGTAAGTTGTCCAAACAGAACACTCATTTTGATAGAACAATTTTATTATTTGCGCGTGTTGTTGAATGCTATATCCGTCAATAGTGATATAACTTCAACGAGATGTCCATTACCAATTGTCCAAATCCTTATTGTTGGACCACCCTATATAAATATCATAATTTTAGAATAAAGAGTATTCAAATTCGATTCGATTCCATTATTTTATGTTTACCATTCACTTTCTGGCAATAATAAAGTCTGTTAAGAATTGATTTCTTACTTTATGAAATATTCCTGGGGTAATTTCATTGCAGGTACCTAACTCTTTTTCTATCCAAGAATTCCAAAATGAACTGTGCTTATGTACCGAACACTACAGATCTCACATATTACCTCAAAAACATCTAGAGGGGTCATAACATGTGATTTAGTCGGCCATTTCGAAGAATCAAATCTACTCATCTACCGGTTTGGATAATTGACAGATCCAAATAGGTTTTCAAGATGAACTACCAAGTCATAATGATACACTGGTTTGATGGTGTCTAGCTGACAATCATCAAAACAGGTGATAGGCAAACGTGGTCCCTAGAATGGCCAGCTAGATGAACTGATATGAGGCCTCTAGATGCTCTTGATGAGATACATGACATCTGAAGTATATCTATATATAATTGCAGTCCATTTCAGGACTCGTGGATTGAAAAGAGGTGCTTGAAACGAAATTACTCCGGGAACATTTCACAATGCAACAATTAAAATTACATGTAGACTCGATTATTGACAGGTAATGGATGGTGTAAAAGCTAAGCAAAGTGAAGTTTTTGAATCATGTTTTTACATGATGGAAGCCACTGCACCTAAAAAATTAAATCAGTGAATTTTCGTATTGATTCTACCTCAATGTATAGAATTATGGCATACTGCTGGAAACCAAATGAGAACTGCATTTTCGATTCTACTTTAGTGTTGACATCTGAGCAAGTCTACAATCTGACAAAACAGCCCACTAAACTGAGTGCAGAAAAATAGGTACATATTTTTGAGACATGTCAGTATCAAAAATCACTCCCAAATTTCAGAATAAATTGCTTTAGGAAAATATATCATTGATACGAGCATCAGATTATATCAATACTAGTAAAATTCACTTCTTACAGGATTTTGTTTCAATCTGATAAAAGAATTTTGAGCAAATAAAGTGTGGCTACACTTCAGATTTAATTTTTTTTTAGTTATCCAAAATATCCGATTAGAAATCTATTTGTATGTTCGAGACCTTGTGATAAACATTGTGAATAAAAACAAGAGAAAGGCAACAAAAACATGTTTATTAAATAGCTACATAAAAAAATCACCACAGTTGTACAAAAAAATATATCTAAATCAGTTACCCTGAGTGATATGTCAGATATATTAGAAGGTTTTTATATTGTCAGTTATTCTGTTGTAATAAACATTAAACACAAGAACAAAATGAGTGTAATAAAAAAACATATTTATTAAATAAGAAAAAAGTTAGTACGGAAAAAGTATAAAAAATATATAAATAAGTTACCCTGAGTGATATATCAGATCTGTTTATTTTTCTTCAGTCATGAAACAGGGCCACGCCCTCAGCTTTTGTCATCAATTTGTTATTTATTAGAACTACGCGGTCCTTTCAAGTAACACCCCGTCTGCCAACATTGCACCAATCAACTTCGCAGTATTTCTAGCGTCATCCAAGCCACAATGTTCGCGTCCCACAAACTCCAACCCCAGCTCCTGCAGCGCCCCATAAAGCCCCTTTGGCTTCCGTAAATAGTGTGAGCAATATATCGCCCTAATGTCAATCCACGTGTTGAACATCTCTGGAAGTGTTATCCTCTTCCTTTGACTCTCACGCTTTAAGCAAGTCCCTAAGTCCCAGTCAGACCACGTAGCGAAGATACACTTGTTTTCTGCAGAGCTAAAGATATCATACGACAGAGCAAACCTCTTCCTCATTTCTTCCAACCATTTTTTGAACAGAATCAAGGCGACGTCCAGGGTGAATCCTCCGTCGACTTGACTTTGCTGGATACCTGTCAAACTAATGCAAAAGTCACTGAGTATAGGATTTTCTATAGGTCTGACGTACAGCTGGAATTCTGACACGATTCTGTTCGTTTCTATGTGGTATAGAACACAGGGGCACTCTATCACTTCATTCGGGGCTTTGTAATCGTCGTCTTTACTCCAGCAGGTGGCTTCGAAATCTAGTACTAAGAGATAACTGAAAGGCTGTGAAATTGATTTTTTGCTGGGTTCTTTTTTTACGCAAATTGTTTCTACTGCGTTTAGTCGTCTGGCTGCTTCTAATAATTTGGAATTTTCCTGTTGGAGCAACCAAAAGTAAAAACACTTGAAAATAAAAAAAAATATTACCTACTTGTTGATCCATTTCAAAATTGAAAAAAACCGTTTAGTTCTTTCAGTGTGAAAACGAAGTCAGAGTAGAAAAAATTACTTGACTATATAACTTTCATTAACAATGAGAACATAAATATTGAATTTATTTTCTTAAATTCGAAATATTCAACTCCTTATCCTTACAACAGAAATCGTAATTCGTAACCATTAAACCCCAGACTAACTTTGAACCAGGTTGACCACTGTTCAATTTTTTCATTAAAATTTACTAGCGTGTAAAAAATTTCTAGATTTGAGCAGATGAATGACACAATTATCAGAAGTAACCATTGCCGTGAGGTGGCGCTGCAAAAGCCAAGGAAAACGAAAAAAATGTCAATGTGGAATTTCGTATTATGATTTCTACAAAATAATGTTTTGTTATTTCAACGATTTCTCAGAATGTATATGGTCACAGTATTGTTGACAAAACTAAAGATTTACTCGAAAAAATGTTAAACCGCTAGTCAACAGTGATTTAAGCGAGTCAGTTCATTGAGCGATGTCTAATGCGCATTCTGTAGTGTATTCTGTCATTGTAGGCCAAAAGCTAGTGAACCTCTAAGTAATAGTATATCTGTGAGGCTAAAAAATTTCAAACTGGTGAGTCATAGCGTGTTAAGTACAATAACCATCACCTGGCACGCCTCAGCTTTGCATGTCATCAACCCCTATATTTTTGAAAGTTTAGGTGAAATTTAAAAAAAAACATGTTGCTGTGAGCTTGAAATTTTCATACGATTTTGTTCATTCATTGTGAACCAAAAGGGGTGTAATATTTCAGTTAATTTTTTTTGTAAAGTTCAAAATTGTATGTTTGCCTAAGCGACTTAAAGTAGATGACAGATGTAAAAGGTGAGTTAAGCTTTTGTATTTCCATCAAATGATTTGTATAAATGTTGTGGTGTGTGCAGTTGTAAGCAGATTTTCTTGGCTCCTGAATATTTTGATGTGGAGAATTATTTTTTTGAGTCTTCACCTCTGATTTCTATAATATGATAGGTCAAATATTTTCTGAGAAAAACATTCCAGTGTGCACCTTCAACAACAATTATTAGTGGTCGAGATTTAAACTTTTATATCTATACTACTATAAGCCTTGAAAATGATTTCATAATAGTTTTTTGAACATTGAAAATCATCTATCATTATAATTATTCTTGCTCATGTTCAGATTGTATATCCTCATCTTTCTGATAAAGATGTGGTAGTCTTCCTGTGTTTTATGCTTTTTAAAAATGTTGCGAGCAATAACCGTCCTTCACTTTTTATGGAAACTTATTGGTTTTCATTGACGATATATTTGAAATAGTTGAAAAAAATTATTCAAGGTATCTATATCTAAAGACAATGTAAATAAATGATGATACGTTACATGTGTTCTGTGATTCCATGATTTATTCAATTCGCAATCAAGTTAAAATATTTCAACTTCTTTGCATCATTCTTGACAGTCATTATATTGAAAAAGATTTTGCAAAATTCGGACTCACTGAATCGACAGTTGTCTGTTCTGGTGGTTCGAACCGCCTGGCCAGGCGATCGATTTTCACTTCCATTCGTTCGACCCCTGTTAGGAATCACACGTTAAAAGGTAATATCTCGTTAGTCCTTAGCTCGCACAGGTTTCGACTTTTGAGAGTTGTCGTCACCACTCTGTGATCTTGTTCTTCACATTTTTCTTTTCTATTTTGGAAGTAGTAATTTCATGCAATGTTTCAAACTAAACGTTTCTTTATTCTCTCAGGGTAACAAGAGATTAGAAGTAGTGAGTTCTCCTTAAACGTCCATAACGCTCACCGTCTATAGTTTTGATATTTTTCAAAATAGCTAATGACAGGATTTCTTTCGTCCAATGAACCAATCAGAGAATGAACAGCTGACATTCTTCGTCACCCATTGGTTCCACAAACCATTGAATAGTTTGTGATTGGTTCAATTATTTGAAAGAACCAAACGAATGAATATGACTGTGTCTTAACCTAAAATATAACTGAAATTGTTAAGACAAAATAAAGAAAATACTGCTCGGAAATATTGTTAAATTCTTTAAAAAGAACTTATTCAGTTATAATTATGGAACGAAATTTAGAAATCATAAACTGGTTGAGGAAAATGGGTTACGACGGTGAGATCCCAGAAACTTTGGGAAAGTAAGTTATTTATTCTGCAGCACAGCTTCGACTTTCAATAACTAATTTTCCAGTTTGTGTAATAACTCCACTTCCTTTATATGGGACCAACTATCAGAGAACGTCAAACCGAGAGAACAAGTTGCTGATATTCGAAACAATATCCTTATACATAGGCTCAATAGTAAACCTTTGGATAAACAGGTAAGTGCAGTGGAAGTAAAAATAATGAATACTGACATCTTCTCTTTTCTTTCTTTGATTTATTTATTTCAGGAGGATTTTAACTTTCCTGTAAAAGAGATAGATTTGTATTTGAAAAAATCGTCTCTACAAGATAAATCAAAAACAAAGCAGTTCTTATTAGATGAAAAGAAAACGTTAGATCATGATTTGTACCAAAAAATCAAGTTGAAATGTAAGTTTTTCCCAATTCATATGAAATAGTAACTTCATACTGACTTGTTTCAGGTATCACTTTGGAAAAACTGAAGGCAAAAATTAAAGAAAATGAAGAACGAGAGTTTTTGTTACAGAAGAAATTGATGTTGTTGGAAAAGGATGTCCAACAGGCTGAAGATATGCTGAACTTTTTAGGAAATTTAACACCGGTTGAGCTGGATGTTAAACCAAACACTGTAGAAATAACAGTAAGATGAATGAAGAAATCAATGTATTTTTCAATATTTATTACACCCTCATATTATAGATATTTCATCTAGCGAAGTCTTAGAGCTTCTACACCACAATATAATAATTCGTAATGAACTCTGCCAAAGATTAAAATAGTATTTTATATAATCAATAATAATTTTGCTACATTGTTATCAAAGAAATTTCATATATTTCCAGCAAACCTTGGAAGAGTGTGCCGAAAAGTTAGAGGAACTTCTCCACAAATACCCAATCCCCGCAAAGAAGCTATCGAATCGTGAAACCAGCAGGGGGTGTTACTCTTCCCAAAAATCATCAGCCTATCCTTCAGTTCTTGAAAAATACCTCACGCTGACTGAAAAAAAAACATCGAAACACCTAATCAGTGCTAGAAAAGTTTTTCCCAGTCACAACAAAGAGAACATCGCTTTGAACAAAGTCACCAAGTGTCTGTTTGCGGAGGAAGGGGAACCTAATCGCAATAAACCCCAAGAGATCAGATCCAATCCTAGAGAGTCTTTGGGGATTTTGCCTGATTCCTGTTTCGGTGATGATTCTATGATGGGAGATCTAATGTCTTCGGAGAATCCATTCTCGCCATCTCTTCAAACTTTGCAAAGAGTCGACATGAACTCTCCGCTTCTAATGAACCGATCAAGGAATGATTTTAAAGGAAAGGAGCGAGATCTGAAGAAAGAATTCCTGGATAGGCTGTATGGAAGCGGGGTTGTTACAGAGAGATTATCGGAATTGATACATAAGAATAACAGAAGTATTGTATGGAATACATTTCAGAGTTTGGACGATAATCTGCACTTAGATATTGGCAAGTATCTGGTTTTGGAGAGTTCCAAAAAAGCAAAGTGAGTTTGTGTTTTATTGTTTTTCATGTAAAACATTTGCAAAATAAAGAAGGTTACAGATGCAGTTTCTTTGGAGAAAATTGTTTATATAGACCTTCACACTTTCCAAAAATCAATGATAAAATCAACATTTTTCGTTAGTTCTACAGAACATGGTTCACTCATTAGGAAGTGACTGATGTCACTATCATTGAGATTTAGCCCCGGCTTCGAAACATGTTCCAAAATAAATATGATTTTTGTAAATCAGAAAAAGTCCATGAATGAATATACAACATACTATTCAATTAGTACTAATCAATCAAATATCCCTTCAACAAAATTCCAAATATAAAGTCTTTGTCTGGTAATATGGAATGCTTCCCAAATTTGAAACTAACCGTCAAAACGATATCAAAACAATTTGGCAATGTTGGACGCACAGTCAAAACAATAAGAATACAGGAAGAAGAAAAAAATTATTATTCTATCATGTACTTTCAGTTGAGATTTTGGTCATCAAACAACTGTGCTGTAGTATTAGCGCACCTACCATTTTCATAATGAAGTTCGATTATCAATCATCTTTCTGCAGTTGAATGAATCATTTTGAGCAAAATAGTCACCCAAAATAATAATAGTTGAAATATGTGACAAACTAAATGAAGATAAATAGAATTGTAATTACTCTCAAAGAAAGATTGACAAACACTGCATTTAGTTTTTTATCAGCTGCATTGAATTTCGAAGCAGATAATACTTATTTTTAATAGGTCAGTAAGATAATTTTCAAATTAAAATTAGGCTAGCTGTACTCTGAAAAAAATTGTATCAGAAGTGAAGAAACGCCTTATTTTCTTTTATTCCAAGATTTGTATCACTTTGGGGCAATGGGCACAAATACCTTCCTAGGGGAATAGATAAAGAGTCCGTAGACTGTTATTAGTTCATATGATGCATAAGAATTGTTCATTTAATATAGAGATTCTTCATATTGGCCCCTTTTCTATATCTTGAATGTACCACTGACATTTTATTTTCTGAAGACTTGTAAGATTTTAATGTGGATTTATTGCTGCTGCAATTTTCAAGAAGTAAATAGTTCCTAATTTAAAATTGAATTTCACACTGTATGCTGATGATACCACCACAAAGTGGCATAGTTTGGATAGAGTCCTTGAATAAATCAATTCATAATGATGTCAACATAATCAGAAAATGGTGTAGCTCAAATAGGATCTCTTTCAATGTCTCAAAAACCATTGTCGCTTTCAAAGAGAAGATTGAAAATATTTCGCTAGAAGACGAGTCATTCAAGAACAAATGTCATACAAAATTCATGGGGTTACACATTGCTGGCAGACTGAATTTCAGTATTCATGTTGAGGCTCTCAAAAGCAAACTAGCATCTGGATGTTATGCAGTTGATGTCATATCCAATGAACTCGGACTATCCAACGTAAAGATTGTTTATCATTCACCTATCGAATCTCACATGCGTTATGACATTGTCATCTGGGGGTTAGTAACAAACACACGCAGACCATTTTTATCTAACAAAAACTGACAGTACGGTACATGTGTAAAGCAAAAAATCGAAGTTCTTGTCAACCATTATTTATGAAGTATAAAATTCTGACCGTAGTAGCATTATTCATATTAGAAACTGCATGCCTGATAGGAAAAAACATTAACAGCTTTGATGCCATCCTCACGAATTATTGTAGTCCGCAGGCAGAAAATATTAGATTACCTATTCCAAACTTCAATCTTGTCAAAGACTTATATACAATGTTGTGAAATATATAACAGTCTAGCACTGGTAGATTTAAAAAAGCATTAAAAAATGTACTCAGTGAAAAACCAGATACTAACAATCGAAAGGTTGTGAATTAACTTGGCTTAGAATCTCTTAACTTTTTAATTATGCAGACCTACGACTTTGTAGGTACGTGTGGCAGATACCCAACGAAAAAACTTACAACTCACCCAGCTAATGCCGCACAGAGAGTTGAAGTAAAACCATCAGGCACCTGTGCAACGTCTTCGACTTGAAAGATTCGTCGCAAATTATTTCCCACTATGAAAAGCAGAAATTAATTTCGTTTGGTCGATCCGACCAACCGATAGACCGGTTTGGGGATTGCCCCATCATCAGCATGATCTCCTCAGAACGATGTGAACCGTCTGGATAATCACGAACAAATGACCGGTGTCGTCGTCGGTTCATTTGGAATTGGAGCTTAGCCCCCTTACCCTTTTGGCTGAGTGACCAAATGAAGTTAATTCCAGCCAGTCATAGAATCTCTCTGCAGTTGATTTAGTGGGATGTCCATTACGCCACCTGCAGACAGAGCCAAGGGTCGGAGTCAGGATAATAATTAATATTCCGGAGAGGTGCGTTCTGTGGAGACCATGCCCGGTACTGATGATGGGGCAATTACCCCGAAACCGGTCTATCGGTTAGTCGGATCGACTAAACGAAATTAATTTCTGCTTTTCATAGTGGGTGGGTTGAAGTGGGTGGGTGGTACCCCAAAATGGTTATTTATTGGACCTGTGCTAGCAATCACACGATGAAAGGTAGAACCCAGTTCATCCCGAGTTCAGACTTCTGAGAGTTGTCTTTCGCAGGGGCTCTTGAATACTTATATCATCAACGCTGGTGTCCCCCACGGATCCATAATCTTTCCAACCCTCTTTTTATTGTATATCGACAATTCATTGGCGAAGAATCCAATATATTGTTTTGCTGACAGCATACTTGTCTCGTCATTCTATTTGGATTCCAGGACATCGGTACGAAGGCACATCTTCACCGGCAGCAGGAGGTTACATATCTTAATGAAGACCTAGAAGTGTTTTAGAATTGGAGTGGAAGTAACCAGGTTGTTGGGGCTTGAAATGCACACCAATATGTCTTGGCACAATCCTGTCGCTGGAATTGCAAAGGCTCCTCCTCGAAAGCTTAAGATACTGTTTCGTAATAGAAAACTGTACACACCTAAGCAACGTTTGATGCTTCATAAAACACAGATCAGATCTTTTATGAAGTATTGTTCCCATGTATGCAGCTCCACCCCCAAGTATACCTTGAAACTGCTGAATTCCATCCAGAACAGAGCCATTTGCTTGATCGGAGACACAAACACCACTTGCAACCTTGATAATCTGAAGTCTGGAACATCGAAGAAAGGTTGGGGATTTGTCCCCTTTTCATGGATACTTTCACGGGAGGTGTTCAAGTGAATTGACACATACCACCAAGGGCGGTATATATCAGAAATACTCGACGGACTGTGACTGCTCATAGTTTTTAGGTTCAATTCAGTACACCTCGAACTTCACTGTTCAAGAACTCTTTCATTTGGAAAACTGCGTTTGGGTGAAATAAACTTCCCAAGAACGTTTTTAAAAATGAATTCAATCTCAAGCGATTCAAGCGCCTTAAGAACGTTTCTATGTTATTTGTGTTTTGTTCTTGATAAAAAAGAAGTTTGCTACTGCAAGACCATATATTACGAGTAGAGTACAATGTCCACTTGGATGTCAACTTCGAAATGAAATAATATAAATAATTGAAATTGATTTTTCAATCAACCAAAAATTTTCTTCCACAATTTTTCTAACATCAACCACCCAAATTGACTTCATCAGGAAATGAACTACTGTTGAGAAGAATTTTGTAGTTATTTTGTGTAGAAACAGTTTGTTTGTTGGATTTATTCTACGTCAGGAGTTCCAGTTCTAACTTTCATCAATGAAAATTTTAAAAATTGAAGAAAATTGGACACACGTTCAAGTTTACGAACTTCATATTTATATCACGAAAGTACCATATTATTCATAGTTCATTATTTTTGGATATAAAGGCACTTTCCTTTGCTCTAATCAGAATGAATGAAAATGAATCTCGTACAAACAGCTTAAGCTCATAATCTCATTAACCTAATTTCGTTTTACCCATATTAAAACCCATCTTTTGGCCAGCACAATTTCCTTTTAGAGAAACTTTGAAACTTCAACAGAGATAACCGGAATAAGGAAAACTGATAACGATTTTGGCGAACCAAATTTTGAGCCATAGGGGTACAATGAGAAAGTAAATATTCAGGCCCTGGAAACTTCCGGAGGACGGGTTTATTAGTTTTGATATAAGGAGGTGGGTAAATAAGGGTGAAAATGTCTTCCCACGTTGACAAATATCTGATAATAATTGTATCACACACCAATTAGGTGAAGACAAGGCTCTGAATTTCGAGTTGAGTTTAATGAACATTGTGATCGAAACTGTTGCTTCATTTATTTTAACGATATTTTGTTGGTGTGGGCGAAATTATTGTCTAGAAAACTTTTAAAAGAGTTACGCTTCCTTAATGAATTTTGTTCAACTTTGCATAATTTGTTTTCACCCAAGTCTGAAGAAAATCACTTTCATACCGTTCATACCGTTTTTAGTTGCACATTTATTATATACAGGCGATTTTTCATTGGAGAAATATTTGAAAAAAAAATATTTACAGAAAAATGAATGGTTTCCACCATTTTCAAAACTGTAAATTCATATCTATGTATCTCAACGTATTGGGATGATCTGAACGGTCAGATATGTAGATGCTATTGGACTATACTTAAAAATCAACTGTAAATCTTATAATTTCGAAGATACACGGGAAAACCAAAAACACAATTTTCATTTTGTGTCTTCAATAATTTCTCTGTTGAATTATGTTACTGTCCTGATGATCTAATTATCGGAAGCAACATGTACAAAAATTCAATGACGCCCTTTTATTTGACTGAAAAAGCACCAAATATCTGGAATGTTTGAATATACAAATCCTTCATTTTCAATGTTTGTGTACTCGTTCTACCACTACAAGTTTCAGAAAAACTTTCTTGGTGTATCTCCATTTTAGATTCCACGATATTCAGTGATACTAAATACCTCAACATTATTATTTCTATTGTACAATGACAAATCAAATAGTGAATTCATTCGAAATAATACTCAGATATTTCCATCAGGTATGATTTGACTCACTACCTTTGGAAAAATACCAATTAACGTTTCTATGGACCAATATTGTTTCGTTATTTCGTTTTATCATTCATTCTGACAATTTAGTTACGACATGTTCTCTTGATATAGGAGAGAAGAAAAGGTGTCATAGAACTGGTGTGATCACGAAAATCAGCATTCATTGAATAACTTTTTTTTTTAAATCACTCATTTCAGGAATTTATAATGAAATAATGATCTTGATAACAATCTGCACAAAATTTTCAAACATGCCTCATTCACAAGTCCGATTTATACGTATTTAGGTGTTCTTGGATTTTGGGTTTTGCACCGACAAATCAGGAAAGCTATCGAAATCGAAAAGCAAGGTCTCATCAACAAAAGGGATGACTCAATAAACATCCCAAGGATTTGGAAAACAATAATTAAAAGCAACCACCAAAGAAAACCATCGCAGGTAGGAGAACTACCAGAACCCATCAACAGCCCTCAGGTAGAAAAACAGGTAACAAATCCATACAATTTACGCAAGC